>WNWK01030210.1:0-23697 GCA_009830355.1 Cherax destructor
TAGACAATGCCCACGAAGGTGAGAGATATAAAGAACAGAGTTTATACCACTTATTCAAGTGGATACGGGCTGCAGTGTAATGTAGAGAAGAATGAACATAGAGCTGACGGTATGGAATACCAGTGCGTATAAGAAGAGCACTTTCGTTAAAGGTTCCATCGGAAAAAGGATCAGATGAATATAACAAATCATAGCCTGAAAAGGGCTGGATAACAGCTGATTGTAATTTGGATTCTTGCAAACAGACCCCAACAGGGGAAAACTGGGAGAGCCAACACCTGAAGCTCACCCCAGTTACCCCTGAGGCCTCGGATATTCCACTGCAAATAAGCCATGATTTATGGAGAGAAAGATATAAGTCGAAGTTAGAGGTATCTATGGACTAGGGTTAGAAAAGTCCACGTGTGGTGGAAGTGGAAGACCTGTAATCAGAAAAGGAGTGGGACGCTGTGAAGGAAGATGGCGTGTAGACAGAGAAGAGAGAGGAGGAGGAACCAGAGGTGGAGCGGTGTCCATCAACGTTCCAGTCTCTGTAATATATTCTGCAATAACTTCCAGTGTTTCGGAAGACAAAGATGCAGAATGGGGGACTACATTAGAAATGGAAGGAGGGTGAGCAACCATCGGGAAGACTATAGACTACTAAAGTAGAGGGCGAGGAGATGGAAGAGGAAACTGTTGAAGGGGCTTGGGAGGGGACAGGAGTGGAAGCGGCCTGTGGAAGGGCAGTCAAGGAAGGAACGTGGGAGGGGACAGGGGATGAAGACATTGAACGAGGAGGAGAGTGAACCTCCACACACGTTACAGAACTAGTCGGAGGTGAAGAACCCGGCAATGGGGATTTTTTGCCAGACTTATGAGAAGAAGGGGGGCGGTGAGGATTAGGTGGTGGACGAGGGCGGGCAGACACAGAACTGTGCGAGTGAGTAGAGGAAGGGGTGTGGACAGTATGGGATGCCGAGGTAGGGACCTCGCAGCCAAGAACAGCAAAAGGATTTGAGACAGGGGTGACTGAGGATGGGGCGACCACAGAGGAAGCCGCGGAAGTTAGGACCCCAGAAGTGGGGGGACGTTTAGCAATGCGAGAATAGGAAATACGGGGAAGTATCACTTGAAGGCGTAGATGAGAGACGGCCATAGCATATGAGAAGCCTTCCGCCTCTTTGAGACAACGGATTTCCTGCTCATTTAGGTAAACCTGACAATGGTGAGAGTATGATGGATGTGCCTCATGACAGTTAAGGCAAGAGGGAGGTAGAATACAAGAAGGACTGGCAAGGTCGTTGGCACCACAGACTGGGCATTCGGCCATGGACCTGCAATATTTTGCTGGATGACCAAAATGCCAGCAGTTTCTACACTGTTGCGGTGTAGGGGTCACCTTTCGAACCTGTAAATGGTGACCTGCAATGTAGACCGAAGGCGGAAGTTCACTGCAGTCAAATGTTAAACGAGCTATATTGCAAGGATAACGTCTTTGTTTATTGGCAGGGAGGACAAAAGTGTCAACTTTGAGGATAGGGAGTTCTTGGAGCTCAAGCTGCTCCAAAATGTCAGCACTACATGTCTGGAAATTCTGTTGGACAATGGTGTGGTGTAAAATGACAGAACCACTACAAGAATTGAGAGAATGATATTTGTCAATAGTGATAGGAATAGTATCTATGGTCGTAAGGAGAGAAAGATCATGAGCTTGGCCAGCATTCTGGACTGTGATGATGGGAGTGCCGCTCTTGAGAGCGGGAAATGAGATATCTTTACCTACATAGCATAGGAGAGCTTTACCAATACTATGATCAGAAAGATAGGTAGTTGGAGTAGTCGGTCTTAGAGTAAAAAACTTTGTACATTGAGTAGTGTAAAACAAAGTGTTTAAGGGGAGTGCGTGACATGCTGGTCGTTTCTGAAATGAATGAGAAGGAAGTGTCGAATCGTCATGTAAGGGTCTTGGTCGTTTGGATGTGGGACCAGAGGTGGTCTGATGTGTGACAGGCGAGCAATCCGAAAAGTGCCGCACCATTGAGGGAGAAGCCGGAATCAAGGTCAGAGAAGAGCGAAGGTCAGACGTGTCAAAAGGGCTGGTCGGAACCCCGGTACCTGAAGCAGGTGACGAACCGGCACCAGCAAGAGGTACAGGAGTATTAGAGGTGTCTGAAGAGTTGTCTATTAACGAGGTAGGGTCAGAACTGGGTACGGTATCAAGAAGGGGCCCGGGGGTAGGTTCACGTATTAGAGCATCCATTGTTAGGTTACTTCTTTCTTTTTGTTTTTAAGAAGAAAAAATAAAAGTAAATGAAATAAAAATAAAAAATAGAATAAAAAAAAGGGGGAACGTTGAGTAATAGCTCCTAGGAGGAATGAAAGGGGCATAAATCCCCCTCCGCGCCCAAGAGGACCTCAAGACAGCAAGTAGTGCAGATGCTGCATGGAACCTTACCTGGAGTTTACCTGGAAAGAATTCCAGGGGTCAACGCCCCCACGGCCCGGTCTGTGACCAGGCCTCATGTTGGACCAGAGCCTGATCAACCAGGCTGTTACTGCTGGCCGCACGCAGTCCAACGTACGAGCCACAGCCTGGCTGGTCAGGTACCGACGTTAGGTGCCTGACCAGTGCCTGCTTGAAGACAGCCAGGGGTTTGTTGGTAATCCCCCTGATGTATGCTGGGAGGCAGTTGAACAATCTTGGGCCCCTGACACTTATTGTGTTGTCCCTCAACGTGCTAGTGGCACCCCTGCTTTTCATTGGGGGGATGTTACATCGCCTGCCGAGTCTTTTGCTTTCGTAGGGAGTGATTTTCTTGTGCAAGTTTGGTACTAATCCCATACCCTACCCTTCATGCCAGTAAACCAGCAATCCGGGATAGCAACCTCACATCCACTGAGCCACCTCGGCAAACAAAAGAGAGGGCGGCCGGATACCCACCACAAAGCATACCTCCTTCGACCACCACCCCCGGAATCCGAAAGGTGGCCTCCAGAGATACACCCGTCGCCCGAAAGATACCCAAAGCCACCCCCCGGGAGACCGGAGAGGGATCGGGACATCCCCAGGCGATCCAGATTCCACGGCAAACTACACCACTGCCAAGAACCTCAACGGAATGGGATGGACCACGGTACCCTTCCCCCTACCTAGGATCTAGAATGCCTGTGGAGAGAAGCTCCCAGGGTAAAAATGGGAATGGAATAAGGGAGGGATGAGGAGGAGGAAAGGGAAAAGGGAGGATGGGAAAGTGGAGGGGGGATTGGGGGGTAATTAGGTTCGGTCTGAGGAAGAAGACCAAGAGGTCCAATTCCTCAGACCGATAGCCTCTTTACCGCGACAAGGAACCCCCCTTAAAGAAGGTAATGGCAGTAGTTTGTTGGACTATGTATTGGTAGATAAAAGAATGTTGAGTAGACTTCAGGATGTACATGTTTATAGAGGGGCCACAGATATATCAGATCACTTTTTAGTTGTAGCTACATTGAGAGTAAAAGGTAGATTGGATACAAGGAAAATAGAAGAAGCAGGTAAGAGAGAGGTGAAGGTTTATAAACTAAAAGAGGAGACAGTTAGGGTAATATATAAACAACTATTGGAGGATAGATGGGCTAGTGAGAGTACAGTGTTGTTGTTGTTGTTGGGGTTTTATAGGGCCACTGACAGCATATGATGTATCGAGCCCTGCCGTCCAACGCTCAGAGAAGGAACCTCGACCAAAGTGGAAGGATGTTAGACTAATAACTGCGTATTATATGTCCTTAATGCGCCCTGAAGTTAGCAAGAATGTGCAGGTACAGGCCAATATATCCTGACGGTCTGGAGGATCAAACCCCTCCCCATTAAGAAGGAGAGGTAGGGTTAAAGATTGCACCCCAAACGTGTGCAAGGGCGCACGGAGAACAGTCCGTGCAGAGTGATAACGTGGGCACCACAGTAGGAAGGGTTCCACCGTCTCAGGCTGTGAGGGACACCACGGGCAGTACGGAGAGTCCGTCATTCGAAGGCGGTGTAGATGAGCCACCATTATTATTATTATAATCAAAAGGAGCGCTAAACCACAGGGGTCATACAGCGCCGCAGGGGAAAGTAGGATGCAGGAAGAATGGATTGTATGAGGGAGAGGGGTGAGTAGTAGGGTATAGAGTGTAGTAGGGTAGTGGATAGTGCAAGGATAGAGTATAACAAGAGATTGAGGTAGAAGGGACTGAGGGGAGTTCTAGAGGTATAAACTTCAGAGTTTGTGTAGTAGGTCAGTTGCTGTCAAAAAGTCAATGAGAGAGTCAGGATTAAAGGAGGGTCCATCGGCAAGAAGGGAAGGTAAAGAGAGGGCCGCAGAGCGAAGACGCCATTGGAGGTAAATTCTGCGTGCTCGTTGATATAGTGGGCAGTCCAACAGAATATGGTGAACAGACACTGGTACCTGACAATGCTCACAGAGAGGGACAGGGAGCCTCTCCATGAGATACCTGTGAGTAAGACGAATGTGGCCGATGCGAAGACAGGAGAGTGTAGTCTCCTAACCTTGACATTGGTGACAAGAAGGCCAGAAACCTATACTCAGTTTAATAGAATGAAGTTTGTTATTTAGCAGGTCAGACCAGCGTTGTTGCCAACGGGTGCGAAGGTGGGTAGCAATGACCGCAAAATAGTCCATGAATGGAACACCTCTATATGAAACTGGAAGGTCATGTACTGCTGACCGCGCAGCAGTGTCTGCCTGTTTATTGCCCTGTAAATCAACATGACCAGGGACCCAACAAAAAACAATATCTTTGTGCATGCTAGAGATATGGTGTAACCAAAGTTGGATATGAAGAACTAGGGGGTGAGGTGTATCAATTTTATGGATAGCCTGTAAAGCACTAAGGGAGTCTGAAACGACAACAAATGGTGACACAGGTATAGATGCAATACGGATAAGTGCTACAAGAATGGCATACAATTCAGCTGTAAATATGCTAGCCAAGGGTAATAGATGCCCTCACACGACGCTGTCCAGAAACACTGCTGCGAATCCGATGCAGTCAGATGACTTGAACCATCCGTGTACACTGCGATGGCATGGGAATGAGAATGGAAGTGGTCTAGAAAAAAAGAGCGAGAAGCCACCGTAGGTAGTTGGGCTTTTGCGCAAGGTAGAGGAATAGAACAAACACAGACAGCAGGAACTTTCCAAGGGGGTAGGGGAAAGGGAGATGTCACATGAACGTATAAAGGTGGTAGCTGAAGGGAAGACGAGTGAATGTAGACAAAAAGAAAAGGGATGAAGTAAACAGAAGCGACGGACAAAATAAAGAGCGTCTACTAACATCTGTGACAATCATATACATGGAATGATTGCGGAGGTCATGGGAGCGAACATAATAGGGAATGCAAGGGGCATCACAGCGATCGGACAAGGATGGAATGTTCGCTTCTACATAAAGGCTCTCAACCGGGGAAGAACGAAATGCACCAAGGCATAAACGCAATCCCTGGTCACCATAATCGAGTTTCGACAAAATTAGGGCTGAATGTAGGCGGAGGAAAGTGCTACGATCAGCCCCCCATGAAAGATGTGCGACGGTTTTGAGGAGGTTCAGCCGGCTTGACAAGTTGCCTTCAGAGAGGTAATGTGAGGTTTCCAGGACAATCAACGGTCAAACAGGAGGCCGAGAAACCTGACTGTATCACGTTCTGGGATATGTGAGCCGTATAGGTACAAAGGATGATCAGAGACCACTGAACGTCTAGTAAACGTAATTTGATGAGTTTTGCCACTTGAAAATTTAAACCCGTGAGTGGTGGCCCAATCGGAAACTCGGTTGATGGCATGCTGGAGGGAAACTGCAAGGAGGCGACAGTCAGCACCTGCACAAGCTATAGCAAAGTCATCCACATAAAGCGATGATCAAATGTTGGATGGGAGAACTGATGCCAGATTATTTATAGCAAGGAGAAAGAGTGTTGTGCTCAGAATACAACCCTGGGGGACACCTTCAGCTTGGACAAAGTCGGGGAAAGCTCATTACTAACCCGGACACGGAAATGTCTTTCAGTTAAGAAAGCCTTAAGGAAAAATGGTAGATTGCCTCAGAGGCCTAAAGAGTGGGCCTGGGCCAAGATATTATACTAGATGAGCCGCCAGTCGTGAGTGCCTAACCCGGAGGCGAGTCAGTGCAACATCCACTGAGCGATTGGGATGGCGAGCCCAAGGGCAGGGACCATTGAAAGATAGGACAGAACTCAATGCCGAAGTAGAGAGGGAGCATACGAGTTCATTCTGCCATAAATGACGGATTTTCTTCCAAACGGTCCTTGTGAAATCACTGCGACCCAGCGCAAGAGAGGTAATCGTAGGAAGTGCATGTGTGAGGAAGGCTGCTCGATCGGCCACTTCATTGCCCCAAATGCCAACATGGGCAGGTACCCACTGAAGGGAGGTGCTCCAACCTGGACTTCACAAAAAACGTAGGATAAGAGACTGCGTCTGTCGGACAAGGACGCGTAGGGACCATGGAATGTCAGAACACAAAAGTGCTAGGGAAAATTGGGAATCAGAGAAGAGAACCAAAGGCTGAGGAGGGAGGTGAGCAAGGACAAAAACCAAGGCCTGGTGAATGGCGAAGAGCTCTCCTGCTAGGACTGAGTGAGCGGGGTCTAACCACCAGGTTTGACACAGAGAAAGATCAGCAAAGAATGCAGCAGAAGATGTAGAAGGGGGGGAAATTTTGTGCTGAGCCGTCCGTGTAGATGGAGAAGGAAGAACCATATGTGACAGTGCGAAACTCTTCAAATAGAATTGCAGCTATCCGGGGGAGCTTCCTGTTCCTACAAGGCCAATCCAGATGGATGTACCATGTCAGGTCCATCTAGGGGGAGACCGGGGAGTGAAGAGGGGAGGGAGTCACCTCTGGTGCAGGGAGTGAAGGGTAGGTCAAGGAACGTTGGGCCCTGGCCACAAAGGAAGGCTGAACAAAACATGGGGGGACAGAGGCTGCCTCCCACACCCATGGTGAGAGGCAGCATGGGTGAATACAAGGCAGAGAGGCCAGATGATGGAGCTGTAAACAGTTCCTTACCATTCTCATTGATGAGAGTGGGACTATCCCAGACTCTGCTTCCAAGGCTCCAATGGGGGTAGAGGGGAACGCCCCCAGCATACTGCGGATGGCCGAATTCTGGAGAATGTCCAGGCAGTGAAGAGAGGAGGAAGAAGCCGAGCCATACACCTCACTCGCATAGGTGAGTTTGCTGCGTACCATAGCTGTATAAAATTTAAAGAGGAGGTCGCGGTCCGCCCCCCACTTAGTGCCAGAGATCCGGCGCATGAGTGCAGTGCGGCATGCACATGAGAGGTGGAGGGCTATTATGTGTTTCCTCCATGTCAAGAGTGGTGCATCCAAAGTGACACCCAACCATCTATGAGAAGAGACCAACGGGATTGGTGTCTGACCCAGTGAAACAGATGGAAAAGTAGAGAGGCGTCGTCTAGTAAAACATTAGAGCCGGGACTTGGCAACACTAACCTCCAAACCCCAGGTGGCAGCCCATGAAGTTATGCACTGTAGGGCATGCTGAAGGTTTTCCTGTGCAGCCAGCAAAGTAGTGCCACTGTAAATAAGGGCCACATCATCCGCATACACCAGGGTATGCACACCCTGCATGGAAGGGAGATCTGACATTAATACAGAAAAAAGGAGTGGACTAAGAACGGATTCCTGGGGCACTGCCCGGTATATAGGACGGGGTGAGGACATCGTGCCACCTACTGCAACCCGGATGCTTTGCCCTTGTAAAAAGTTGCACATCCAATGGAGGGGGGTTCCTGCCAGCCCCATGTGAGCTAGCTTAAAAAGTATCGCTGTGTGGGATGCAGAATCAAATGCTCCACGCAGATCCAAAAAGGCAGCCAGAAGGAACTCCCGGCTTTCGAATGAAGTATGCACTAACTGCACAAATTGAAGCAAAGAGTCGAGGGTGGATCGACCCTCACAGAAGCCACTCTGGTTTTCAGGTAAGAGGTCATGTTCCTCAGTCCACCATGAGAGACGGGTGGCCACCAGTCTTTCCAACACTTTACCCAAGCAGGACAGTAAAGCAATGGATCGGTAAGAGTCTGGTTGGGTATTATCTTTGCCTGACTTCAGAATCGGAACCAGGAGAGAGTGCTTCCACGCATCGGGGAGAACTCCTTGAGACCAGCTGGCATTGAAAACCTCCAGCATGGCATCTGTACAAGAGGGGGGTAGATGCAGTAAGAATGAATAAGGTATGTTATCCTCCCCAGGAGAAGAACGGGAAGAAAGATGGGAGAGTGCCCGCTGTAGTTCATGAGAACTGAAGGGAGATGCCAGCACCTGGCAGTCAACCTCAGGTACTATAGGGGGCAGAGGACCCCATTTGATCAAATTAGGAGGTAGAGGGGGGAAAAGGGCAAACTTAGGCCCAAAGAAACTAGCAAACAATTCTGCTTTATCCCGAGGGAAAAGTGGCATTGCACCATCCCCCAACAGGGAAAAGGAGCTTACAGATCATGATCCCAGCATAGAGTGGAAGAAACCTCATGCCCGGCTAGCAGAGGTGCGAAAAGAAAGAGAAGAACAGAAAGAAGCCCATGATTCACGTTTTGCATGGAGGAGTGTTCGCCGACATAAAGTGTCAGCCCTTCAGTAAGCCAACTGTAGAGCCCTTGAAGGTTGGCGCCGCCACTGTGCCCACGCCTTTCGACGTGCCTTCACTGCCTGGAGGCACTCATCATTCCACCACGGAACCCGGGGGTGAGAACGGGAGAAGCTCCCAGAAAGACAAAATGAACGGGAGCCTACCACTAACATGGCCCCTTGAAGGGATGCAACGGCATCGTCCAACAGAGAATCTTGAGGCAGGCTATAATCAAAGAGTGTGTTACTGTAGCTCATCCAACCAGCCTGAGTGGTTTTCCACCATGGACGAATTGCTGTCACTGGCACTGCTGGGGTTCCATTGGTAGATACAGTGACAGGGAGATGATCACTCCCCATGAAGGGGCCTACAGAAACAACGGCTGTAGTAAAATACCCACACCCAAGAACGAGGTCCAGGGTAGAAGCTCGCCCTGTGTAAGGATCCACTCTAGTCTCCAATCCTGGTGGTGTGAGCAACGAAAGGGGAGATGCGAGGAGGGCTTGGAACAAGGCCCTACATGTGGGATTCACCGCTCCCAAAGAAATGGATGGCTCCCAGAAATGGTGCCTAGCATTGAAATCCCCTATGACAAGTGCAGAACCACTGAGTTGCCCAAAGTAATGGGTAAACTCACTGTGTGTTACTGACCTGCCCGGATTGTAAATCAGGAGGAAGGTACACCACTGAGTGCCCAAGGCAACGTGCACAGCTAGAGTTTCTAACACCCCATTCTCATAGGTTCGGAGGGAAAGGATCATACTCTGGAGCCGGCTACACACAAGAAGAGCTAGGCCACCACCACCCCTTTCAATGCGATCCCGACGATAAACAGTAAAACCCGACAGCTGAACAGAATGACGAGGACGTAACCATGTCTCGGAGAGGCTCACCACGAGCAGCTGTACCTCAGCCAGATACTTCTGGAGGTCTGGGAGCTTTCCCAATATGGAACGTGTGTGAACTAAGAAGCCCGATGAGGCGAGGGAGAACCGAGAGACATGCAGTCATAAAAGAGGTGCCCTGTAGGAAGGAGTGAAGCACTTCCTCCACCAAATGGAGAACAGGACGAAGAAATGCACCACTCTGCTGCCAAACAAACGCTTACCAGCCTACAGCTTCATCTTGCCGCACCAACTTCTCCGACTACTGTGTTAAAATGAGACGTAACATCAGAAAGACCAATTCCAAAATCAACAAGAAAACACCAAGAAATCTACTAGTCAACTTGTCTACCCAGGACGCCGGTACACCCTCCACCCCCCTCACAACCACCCAGGGCGACGCATCAACAACAAACATGGCTGCCTCCCCCACAAGCTCCCCCTTCACTGGTTTCGCCCCAGATAATCTCTCAGGTATGACGAATGATCCAGATACACTAAAGTCATACATCATCAAATTAATCAATGAAAATATGGACCAACGTAAAGCACTTCTGCAACAAGATACCAGGAGGACACAACTTGAAAACAAAATCCTCAGCCTTGAACAAAAGTTAACAACATCTGGAATGACTGATTTTGGCAAAACCCTCCAAACTGTCATTGATAGCCACTCTGAACAGTACATCTATAAATACAAAGGTTGATGAAGCAGTAAAGGAGTGGAAGAACAACATGGATAACCAGTTTAATGACTACCTTGCACTACAAGAGGAAAAAACCGAGCAAGATAAGTTATCAGATGCAGTAATAGTGAACAGTCCATTCTTTCCCAGTGATATGACCCAAGAAAACAGTAAAGACATTACTATACAGATCCTCAAAGATCAAATAAACGTTAATGTACCAGTGACAGATATAAAAGAAGCACGATTACTAGGCTCCCATGGTAGAAAAAGTGTTATGATTAGATTCACCACACATGACAGGAAAACAGATCTAATTAAATCATCTATTATAGCCAGGAAACAGGTTTACATAAATGAATGTCTGACCAAAAAACGTCAGAACCTCTGGTATACAATCAGAAAACTTAAGCGAGAGAATATTGATAAAATCCACCAATGTTTCACCCGGGATGGAAAAATTCTAGTGAAGAAAACAAGTGTAGGTCAGTTGTATACTATCACAAATGAGAATGAACTATCAAGATTCCTTAGGGATGCAAATATTACAGAGACTGTATAAACACAATGTCCAAAACCAAACCCCTACGTATAGTGTAGTGTATGTTTTGCCCATCTACCTCATTTAAGTATTTGTCTATCCTTTGATGAATATTTTTGACAAATATTTTTATTTTTATTTTTAAATACATACAGTTTTTACTTGTGCCCATTTTTCAACCCACATTCCTATATATTTTTATCAGCTTAATTGCTTAGAAATTATAATTACTTTTGATCACCTTAATTGCTAAATATTGTATTTACCTTTTATCCTTTTCTCCAACCTCATTTCTATATATTATTACCTGGAGTTTACCTGGAGAGAATTCCAGGGGTCAACGCCCCCGCGGCCCGGTCTGTGACCAGGCCTCATGTTGGACCAGAGCCTGATCAACCAGGCTGTTACTGCTGGCCGCACACAGTCCAACGTACGAACCACAGCCTGGCTGGTCAGGTACCGACTTTAGGTGCCTGTCCAGTGCCTGCTTGAAGACAGCCAGGGGTTTGTTGGTAATCCCCCTGATGTATGCTGGGAGGCAGTTGAACAATCTTGGGCCCCTGACACTTATTGTGTTGTCCCTCAACGTGCTAGTGGCACCCCTGCTCTTCATTGGGGGGATGTTACATCGCCTGATCACCTTAACTGCCTAAAATTTTATTTCAAGCTATTTTTTTACTATTAATAAATTTTACTTTTGTACACTTTAGCACTTTTTTCTCCTATAATAGTTAACTTTCATTTTCTTTATATTGCCTTTAATAAATTCTATAATCACAACTAGTGCAATACTGAATCTTAAAATTTGTTCCATTATAACTTAATATTAATCATAGTAATTTTCCAACCAGTTCTATTAGCTAGTTAAATAATTAATCAATTACATTGTAAAGATATATCCTAAATCTCTGTGACTTTTGTTCAAAAGTGTGTTAATCCAATAGCTAGTAAAATCAATTCATCAGATATCATATCTTTAAGTTTTGCATTATTCATTGTTCTTAAGTCTTTTTAGAATCACACTCATATATAAACATTTGTTTAATTAATTAACTAACTCAGGTGCTATAGTTTTAGATTCTTTTTAGCTGTAAATTGACTACCTTAGGAACTCTTATGTGTGAGCTGTGACTAGTGATCTACCTAGTTAAACGAAAAGTGTTGGTTTGAAGTGGCACAAGGCCAATCTTCACTCCCCCTCGCCTGCCTCCTCCCTTCCTTCCTCTATTTAGAACTCAGCCATTCGCCTCTATTTACCTATGGTCTAGAGGCGGACCTTGCCTGCCCACACACACATACGTGCCTGAGTGCCCCTGTCAGTCCTGCTGCCAGCACTCCACGATTTCTCACCCACCCTTCTTAAGAATGTGTCTCCTGTGTGCATACGTGCCTGCACAAGTGTGCTAGAAGTTCTGCAAGTTTGGAGTGAGTAACTATTTGTACAAGTATTGCAGTGGTTGGTAACTCTTGAGAAGTCTGGCTCAGTCAGTGACCTTGAGAGGCACTGTATCACCTGCTTGAGACTTTCACCCATATTGACTATGTGAAGAGAGGTGAATGTGCGTGCTCCGTTACCCCTGCTATTCTCCTGTATCTTCTGCCCACCGCCTTTAAGACAGCATCCAGTAAAGGCGGATTTCGCTGAACCAGGAGTGTGTGACCAGTACCAACGTAAGCCTAATGTGGCTGGCTGAGGAAGGTGGGTAGCCAGAAGACACCAGTGTGCTGGTAGTGGTTATTATATTACGATGGAATGAGTGTTCTTGCCTTCACAGCTAAACTCTCCCTTTTTACTCTTCGAACCGTTGAGGTGTAGTAAAGGTATTAGAGCCAAGGCTAGTTCATTCTACATCCAACACCTAGCAACGCACCCACCGCTGCCCGCCCCCGAGTGCCACACACTGACAACCCCCCTCCTGCCCTTTCCTCAGCAAATCAATTGCAGTGTTCTGCTTTCTCTCACCGCCTCCCTGCTACAATTTAATACATCTATAAATTGTGTGTAAAGCCGGTTGATGCCTCCTGGGGCACTACAGAACTGAAGACAAGCTTAACACCCCTGCCGCCCAGCTTTAAAAGTCCTAGTTGTAGTGGCGGCGACAGGTGGCGCTGCCATGGGCCACCTGGCTGGTGTAAACAACATCAGCTGACTCCCTACTCAAGCTTCATGGACAAGAATGCTACTCATCTCGTCGGTGTTTCTCAGATATAGAAGAGACCTAAGGATGCTATCGTGTGGTACCAGTTCATCTAAGTACAATTGAACAAACATCCACACTTACATACATGTATGCATACATAGTAACGTGTGAGTTACCTAGGATGGCCCAAAGAAGTCGGACAGTGATTTATCTCATTGTCATTGCAACATAGTTTAGTTTTGTGTGTGTATGTATATGTGTATATGTGTGTGTATGTGTATGTATATGTATGTATGTATGTATATGTCCGTGTATGTGTATATGTATATATGTAATTTGTGGTTGGGTGTGGGAGGTTGTCTTCACCATCATTGTGCAATGTTATCATTTCAAGATTAAGTTATCATTGAATTAAATTTTGTGATCAATATTACCTATCGTTCTACCTCTCTTTATTCCCATCTTTGTAATTTGTGATTAGGTGTAAGACCTTGTCTGTGCAATCCATTATTGTACCATATTATTAGCACCCATACAAGAAGTCTGAATGTTTATGTTAGACTTCTAACTATAGTAAATATGAGTAGTAATCTGAGTTAAATAAGTACATGTACATAATTGGAAGTGTTCATTGAACTGGAACCCTGTCTTACACCAGATACCTGTAAGTGAACCCTGGTCTTACACCAGATACCTGTAAGTGAACCCTGGTCTTACACCAGATACCTGTAAGTGAACCCTGGTCTTACACCAGATACCTGTAAGTGAACCCTGGTCTTACACCAGATACCTGTAAGTGAACCTTGGTCTTACACCAGATACCTGTAAGTGAACCCTGGTCTTACACCAGATACCTGTAAGTGAACCCTGGTCTTACACCAGATACCTGTAAGTGAACCCTGGTCTTACACCAGATACCTGTAAGTGAACCCTGGTCTTACACCAGATACCTGTAAGTGAACCCTGGTCTTACACCAGATACCTGTAAGTGAACCCTGGTCTTACACCAGATACCTGTAAGTGAACCTTGGTCTTACACCAGATACCTGTAAGTGAACCCTGGTCTTACACCAGATACCTGTAAGTGAACCTTGGTCTTACACCAGATACCTGTAAGTGAACCCTGGTCTTACACGAGATGCCTGTGAGTGATCCCTTGATTTCTGTGTTCAACAGCCAGTAAATGTTCACTTCTTCGTTGTATACATTGTACTTTTTTTTTTTTTTTTTTAATTCATTTGCTCAAAAGTTAAGTATATCACTATTTACTTAATTTACAATAAAAAATTAATTAAAGTGTTCAGTCTACATATTCCCAGTGCACAATTAACTTTTATTGCCGCATTAGTCACTTCTGCAACTTACTTTATTGTTCTCCAGTGACTGATTTCTGCAATTATTCTACATAGTATTTTGTGCTCTATTTTAATTTACTTATTGTCTATTTCTGACAGGTGCTAAAATTAAAAATTCAGTGCAATCTTTTCAGTAATACACTTCTTTTAATTGTGTCAGTATTGCATATTAGTTCTTAGTGTCATTTCTTTTAGGAAATTTGTTTTCCAGTATATTTTCAAATTGCATAAAATTACTGTTTGTATTTCTACTTTGCATTGTTTTACATTTTTACTAGTATATTTCTTGATTGAATTAAGAGTAAAGACAGCTCACTTTTACAATTAATTCACATTGCAGTAATATTTCCCATGTCATTGCATTTTCAATGTATCTCCTTATTTTATACAGTGTAATTCAGTGAGTTGTCAATTCTCATGCAGTGTACCTTAAACATTTTAATTACTTGTAATGTCTGCAATATTTTTAATTTAACGAGGTATCATATTAGGTGGCAGTAGCCTGTATTGTGTAATATTTTTGTAATCAATATTACCCACCGTTCTACCTCTCTTTATTCTCATCTTGTGATTTGTGATTAGGTGTAAGACCTTGTCTGTACAATCCATTATTGTACCATATTATTAATACTGTGAGTCTTACATGAGCTATCATCACCGGCAAACATGGCAACTGTCACAGACGAATATATTTCTGCAGGTGATGACAATGATGATAGATTCCAGATCTTTATAAGTAAACAAAGAATGAAAAGTGAGAAAGGGCTAGAGCGCCGACGTAGTCAGGCTCACTTGACTCGTAGGCAATGTGAACCTAGACGTCCATGGTGCACACAGGGTGCAAAAAGCCTTTCTTCTAAGGAAGACTGTGTTAAGCTGAACTTCCCTGACAACACCCTGCTGCAGGGTAGGTGTGCATGGCTAATGGCAGCAGTAAATGCACATCCGAAGGCGAGAATCCACTTTGGAAAAAACTCACACAACTTTGTGTTTGTGGAACAGAACAAAGAACTGATCAGTGATCTACTTAACACAACCTATGGGGATATTAAGCTGCTTCACCCTCCATCAGACACGTATCACTTTAAAAAAGGGGCCAGTATCATAATATTTGGATACCCTCTCGACATGGACCCATCCCATTTGACTCTAAGCGAGCATATCGTCAAGCCCAAGAGACTTAAAGGAAAATCCCAAATTATTGCTAGTTGGGTTGGCCCTGTGCCCCTCCCCCGAAATATCTGGGTGCCTGGGCTACGTTTCCTACCCATCGACGTGTACCTACCCCCTCAACGTAGGTGTTACAAATGCCAACACTATGGCCATGTGGCAGTAGCCTGTGGAATACTACATTCTTGGTGTGGTAAGTGTGCTGGGAAACATTCCACTAGAGAATGCACAGTAGGCTTTGACAGCCAAAAGTATAAGTGTATTAACTGTAAAGAAGACGGGGTTACAGTTTCCCATAAGGACTGCAGTCTGAACCCAAACAACCTTCGACGTAAAAATGACAACAGTCCTTTAATGCCATTTGAGGACGAGGCCATCCAGTCTACCACAACCAGATCTGAGACTGAACCTCTGCAAAGTGTGGACGAGTCCAACCTCCCTGCAAATGATTTTGGTGATACCAGAGTGCCATCACACACACCAATTGTGGACGAGCTAGCCAACCCTGCTAGCACATGTGGAACTACTGATAGTTTACCACCCATACCTATGCCTCCACCTGAATTTTGGGATAAGTATGTCACTCCTCCCAATACACACATCTCCAACAGTCAGACGGACACCACACATGTAACCCCCCTGGAAGCTGGAGATGAGTCAGATGCACAGGACCCACCCGCATGAATGATGAGGTAGTCATGTCACAGGCACCAACAAAGAGCACTGATTTAACCAAGGTACCTGTTAAGGTTATAGGTGTTACAGAAAGAACTAAGTCAGGTGAGCCCTCCTCTGGAGAGGCATTTGATTCGCCTGACCTTCCTCAAATTATAACAAACTTGCAGGAAAAAATTGAGCATCTTGAACAGATGCTGATAAGTTTAATAAATATATGTAGTCAAGATGATGCTCCTGAGTGTGTTGATGATGTCAAAAGTGCATCAACAATCTTGGTTCAATTTCAAGTCATTTGTAAGAAAGAAGCCAATGACTCTTGGCTTCAAAAGTTGCCTTGGAACTTGCTGCCAATTTGCCGGAAAATGCTTAGAAATAAAGGTTGTGAAGATAAGCATGTACAAACTATGCTATTTGCTCTTAAGTGTCTGCACACTGTAGGCAAAGCATAATAGTCTTACCATCTTATGAACAAGAGATTGTAATAACTCACTACAATGGATAGATTACAAATCTTTTCATGGAACATTGCTTCTATTAGGAAGCGGTTGCCTGACTTGCATCATATTAGTGCAACCAAGAATATTGATGTCATCTGTTTGCAGGAATGTAGACTGAAAGAAGGAGTACCTCCACCAAAGTTGTCTGGATATGCAGCTTATAACTTAAGGTCAACCAACTGTTGTGTGATGTATGTCAGAAAGAACTTGCCACATTCACTCCTTACCCTGCAGAGTCGAGTAAACATGCAGTAATAAGTTATCACAAGTTATATACACTGATGGATCTAAACAGGAGTCTTCTGGCAGGGCTGCATCTACTCTGGTTGCCACATCCCTAGTTAAGAACAATAATAATTTTTTTGAACTAGGCATAAGAATTAACAACTGGGCGTCTACACTGCAAACTGAATTGTTTGCAATCCTAATGGCACTAAAGCTAACTTATGACACTGAGCTTGACTCTATCATCGTTACTGATTCTATGTCATCATTGAAGGCTCTTGACTCATATAATGACTCTAACAGCATGCTCATTGGAGAAGCCAGGTATAGATACTCAAAAATCCAGGACAAAGGAATTAATGTACAATTGCTATGGATTCCGTCACACATTGGATTACTCCTTCATGATAAAGTTGATATGTTAGCCAAGAAGAGTACCCAGAAGGAGAATGTAGAATATAACTTTGGTATATCTGTGTCTAGCATTAGGAATAATATTAGGAGAGAAATAAATAATGAAAATGATAGCTATAGGAATGCAGTTAGAAGCCTGAGTAGATCTATAACCCACTATGATAACATGAACGTAGATAAGTATGTTTATGGAGCAACTTGCAATGTGAACAGACTGACTGATGTTGTAGTGGCCAGGCTTAGCTTGGCTACAAGTACTTCTGGCAGTTTGGGAGATACACAGATGATGATCAAACTAAATGCAAATTATGTGATCAGGCATATGGTCACTGTCTTGAACACTATGTGCTGAATTGTCCACTTATTGAGGAATATAGAGATAGACAGTATAATAACCTATGTGACATGTCAAGATATCTTATTGGTGAAGGTATGATACCACTTATACTAAGCAAATTTTCTAAATTTGCTTGTAACAGATAAGTGAACTGTAGATATAAATCCAAATTAATTTCCATGAACGTGCCTATCTGTGCTCATGATAATGCGAACACAGATGGGCATGTTTGTGGAGCAACTTGCAATGTGAACAGACTGACTGATGTTGTAGTGGCCAGGCTTAGGCTTGGCTACAAGTACTTCTGACAGTTTGGGAGACACAGATGATGATCAAACTAAATGCAAATTATGTGATCAGGCATATGGTCACTGTCTTGAACACTATGTGCTTAATTGTCCACTTATTGAGGAATATAGAGATAGACAGTATAATAACCTATGTGACATGTCAAGATATCTTATTCATGAAATAAGATGCCAGTTGTACTAAGCAAATTTCCTAAATTTGCTTGTAACAGATAATTGAAATGTAGATATAAACCCAAATGTACAATTGTTAACCCCTTTGGGGCCTAGTGCCTAGGTCTTTTTTGTATCCATATGCTCTTGCGCTACCGTCCACAGGATGGATATGGGGTGCACAATAAACTAGCCACTTCGGTGGCAAAATCTAAAATCTAGAGTATACGCAGGCGATTTTTCCATAAACATTTTTAATCTTTATGCCCCAGCAAACCAGCTTCGACCTGATGCTTTACCAGATCGCATCAATAGTGAACCTACCCTCATACTTGGAGACTTTAATGCCAGACATAAGAATATTGGTGGGTCTATAACAAACACCAATGGAACTAAACTAGTGAAATTTCTAAATGAGCATGATAATGTTCGTATTGTTGGCACTACTGAGCCCACTCACATATATGGAGGCATACTAGATCTGTGCCTTGGATTTAATACATCATATACGATGCATGACTCTGTCATAGTTGATGATCTTCTATCTGATCACTTCCCAAGACTCACAACTGTCAATCTTGATCATATCTCAAGCAACCAAGGAGCTAAATACAGAAGGAGGAAACTTATTCTCAACCCAGAACACAGAGAAAACTTTATTAACCACTTGGATCAATGGTATAAAGATTATGAGCCCACTGGCACACAAAAATTCAATGATGATTTAGTTACCGCTATTGAGACTGTACTCACAGATCAAGTGGGCAGGAAAAGACAACATAAACCTTCCACTAGAAATGACAATAAAAACCAATGTAAATATTATAATGACCCACAGCTACGCAATCTAACACATGCAGCTAGGAGGATTGGTAAAGCATACCGTGAGTGTAGAACCCCAGACCTTCTCAGAACATTCCAAGCTGCACTAACAAATGCAAGAAATAGAAAGCAAGAACTTAGGCAACAGGAATGGGAACAATTCGTTAGTAGATTAAATAGGTCTACCCGTTTAAGTCTGGCATGGCAAGGTATAAATAAAATAACCAGGAAAAAGACTGGCAATGTTGCTCATCCCTTTCCACTTGAAAAAGCAAATGACCTCATAAATGACTGGTCCAAAATTTCCAGGCATGAAAACCTGCCATCTCATATTAGAGAAAACTTAGAGAGTGCTTCTGAAGAAATGTTGGAACTGATTAAATTTATGAGCCAAAATATTGATGAGAGTGATTTCCTCTTCACAGAGTATGAATTAGATAACGCATTAACTAAAGGTCGATCAACTGCTCCTGGAGAGGATGGTATAACCTATGATATTCTCAGAACTTTAAGGCACGTGCCTAATAATCCTTTGTTGGCACTGTATAATACCAGTTACATTGAGGGAGTTCTTCCTACTTCCTGGACCAATAGTCTCATTGTGCCTATCCCTAAGCCCCAACAGCCTGATACATTTAGACCGATCTCCTTAACTAGCTGTCTTTGTAAAATTTTTGAAAGAATGATACTTAACAGACAGTACTATAGAATCAGACACCAACTCTCCCCCTCCCTCTATGGGTTCATGAAAGGTAAGAGTGTGCAGAATTGTATCTCCACCTTTCTCACCTCACACACCTCTACTAGTTTTACCACATTTCTTGATCTAAAATCTGCATTTCATATCGCGAACAGAACTGTTATACTACATGAACTAGCCAAAATGAATATTGGTGGTAGCCTACTCTGCTGGATAATAGGATACCTGTCAAACAGAGTATCCTCTGTCCTCTACCAAGGCTTTAGAAGCGAGTCTAAAGAAATGTCCCTAGGTACACTGCAGGGAGGAGTTCTCAGTCCCATGCTATTTAATATTCTGATTAATGCTCTCCTAAATGCTCTACCTGCCTCACCTAAACATATAGCTATAAGCTATGCTGATGACATCATGATCCATACAACAGGGCATAAAAAGATGAGTACCGTTCTTAATGAAGTTCAAGCAATTTGTAATCGACTAGGCCTCGTAATATCTTCCTCTAAAACAAAGATATTAACAAGCAAACGACAACCCCCACCCATCTATTTGCAGGGTGAAAACATTAGCTACGTTAAAACTTACAGATATCTTGGTGTAGATGTACCCTTTACCAAATCTACTATACCACAACTAAATAAAAAATGCAAAGATAGACTAAATGCTCTTAAAGCTGTTGCTGGCTACAACCCCAACTATGGTGCTAATGTGAGAATCGCGAGAATGATGTACATAGCCTATATTAGGTCCTTAATTGATTATGCTGCTCCCATGTTGATATTAGCTCGAGAAAGTTCTCTCCGACCCTTGGAGTTAATGCAAAATGAAGCTCTCAGAATTATTCTTGGCTGTCCCAAATCTACAAAGGTTCTTAATATGAGGAAGGAGCTTGGTATTACTAGTATCAGTGATAGGATTGTTGAGATTAACACTGTACTTGGTATTAGAATGTTAAGAAATGAACCAGACACTGTCACAATGAATCTTACTAAATGTCTAGAAGTAAATACTCACAGATCTAAATGGATTGTGAAAACATGCAATTACATTAAGTTTTACAACCTGCATGAATTGTATCACTGTAGGCAACAAGAGCATTTCACCCCTCCATGGAAGATGTGTTCATTTAATATCACATACCTGTAAGTCCCTCCCAAGAAGCTCATTGCTAGTAATCCCTTCCTTAAATAACTTGTTAAAGCAACTGCTCAAGAAGAAATTTCTCGCCTAGCTGGTAGTAATAAGTTATCTCAAGTTATATACACTGATGGATCTAAACAGGAGTCTTCTGGCAGGGCTGCATCTGCTCTGGTTGCCACATCCCTAGTTAAGAACAATAATAATTTTTTTGAACTAGGCATAAGAATTAACAACTGGGCGTCTACACTGCAAACTGAATTGTTTGCAATCCTAATGGCACTAAAGCTAACTTATGACACTGAGCTTGACTCTATCATCATTACTGATTCTATGTCATCATTGAAGGCTCTTGACTCATATAATGACTCTAACAGCATGCTCATTGGAGAAGCCAGGTATAGATACTCAAAAATCCGGGACAAAGGAATTAATGTACATTTGCTATGGATTCCGTCACACATTGGATTACTCCTTCATGATAAAGTTGATATGTTAGCCAAGAAGAGCACCCATAAGGAGAATGTAGAATATAACTTTGGTATATCTGTGTCTAGCATTAGGAATAATATTAGGAGAGAAATAAATAATGAAAATGATAGCTATAGGAATGCAGTTAGAAGCCTGAGTAGATCTATAACCCACTATGATAACATGAACATAGATAAGTATGTTTATGGAGCAACTTGCAATGTGAACAGACTGACTGATGTTGTAGTGGCCAGGCTTAGGCTTGGCTACAAGTACTTCTGACAGTTTGAGAGACACAGATGATGATCAAACTAAATGCAAATTATGTGATCAGGCATATGGTCACTGTCTTGAACACTATGTGCTAAATTGTCCACTTATTGAGGAATATAGAGATAGACAGTATAATAACCTATGTGACATGTCAAGATATCTTGTTCATGAAATAAGATACCAATTGTACTAAGCAAATTTCCTAAATTTGCTTGTAACAGATAATTGAAATGTAGATATAAACCCAAATGTACAATTGTTAACCCCTTTGGGGCCTAGTGCCTAGGCCTTTTGTGTATCCATATGCTCTTGCGCTACCGTCCACAGGATGGATATGGGGTGCACAATAAACTAGCCACTTCGGTGGCAAAATCTAAAAAAAATCTTAGCTCATTTATTGATTTTTGTAAACATATCCAACGTACTAACTCACGTGCCAAGAACTCCTTTTGCATTGTCCTATTCTTAAGTCTACTTGCGTTGTTCTATTTTTAAGTTTAATTATAGAATCACACTAAATCTTATGATTCCAAACATTGATCCTGATACCAACCTTTTATTAAATGACTTACATGAACCTAACAACAACTGTCATTACTATACAGCATAACAGGCTAAAACACTACTCAAAGCCAACAATAACATAACTATCTTTAACTACAATGTCAGATCTTTAAGCAAACATTTTGATGACCTCACTGCATTATTAAACTCACTACAGGCCAGTATGTTCATCATTGCTCTCACTGAAACCTGGCTAAAGCCTCATACTACAGATATCTATGCCATTCCTGGTTACACAGCCATACACAATTTTAGGCCAGACCAATAAGGAGGTGGCACAGCTATGTTATACTCAGACCAGCTTGAATGTATCAACAATACATGCACAAGAGATGAACATGGAGAATATATAATAGCTAAGTTTAAATCCAAATACCTACAAAAACCTCTCACAGTTATAAACATCTATAGATTACCACAGTCAAATATTCAGCAATTTAGTGAAAAATTAGGAAGTATGATTACTGATGCACACATGAACAAAGACTACTTAATCCTCACAGGAGACTTCAATATAAACCTCCTACAAGATCAGGACCCACAAGTAACTGAATTCACAAACACTATGAGCAACTGCTTGCTGCTCCCGACAATAACAAAACCTACAAGAATCTCTGAGACCTGTGCCTCTCTATTAGACCATATCTGGACTAACACCATATCCCCATTAAAATCAGGCATAATCACAGACAATACCACAGACCACTACCCAACCATTCTCATAACCAACCTCGAAAATTACCACTAGAGACTACTAAAGTTACCTTCAGACAACATAATGAGACAGCTATAAATAACTTCATAACAGCTATGACAAACACTGACTGGAAAAAGAAATAGACAACTTCACAGATACTGACTTATGTATTAATAATTTTTTTAAAAGACCCAATACCCCTTTTTAATAAGCATTGCCCTTTAAAAAATAAACAAATCACAGCTAAAAGATTAAATAGTCCCTGGCTAACCCCCCATACTCAAATCCATTAATATAAAGACCAATAGAAAAAAAGTACAGAATGGGTCAAATAACAAGAGAAACTGCATTTGCTTTCGGCAGTACAAAACTAAAATTGGGAAAGAACAAGAAGATTAAAATGGCCCCCAAGAAGGATGACACGCAAAACGTGGAATTTTCCCACATTTTTTGCAGTAAAAATCAAGCTCAGTTGTCCCTGGTGGAGGTTAGGTGAAATTTTTTTTTTCACCATCATGGCGGATACATACCGGCGACGTGTCAACACTGTCCGTGTGGACTTGATTAAAGGTGCCGTGTATCCTGATAAGCTGAGATCATCTTGCCAAAGGGGTTTTCCGTGACACCTTTCGGGAAAATCGATCGAGGGCCCTTTAGGGGGATTTTCTTTTAACGGGGTCAGCCAGATTTTTCGTCAAGTTCAACTCCACCGGCGGTATGAGGGAAATGGGGAAATTTTTTGGGCAAGCCTATTGTCGTCAACTGGGGTTGAGGTGCGCCCGCGTGATGGGTCCGCACATTACTCTTGGGTTCACGTGGGAAAAACCTCCCGTTTGAGGCTGCTGAATTTGATGTTCGGCAGTATTCGGGCCCGTAATGGGACTATACAGAAACAAGTTGGTCGGTGGCAGCAGGGAACTTAGGGTGGCAGCTTGGGGGGATCATACTCCCTCAAAATGACTTTGAGGGGGGCCTATCCCGTCACGTTTAGATGCAAGAGTTTCGTACTCAAGATACG
>WNWK01030211.1:0-23697 GCA_009830355.1 Cherax destructor
GGTACAGGGCAATGAACAGGCAACACTGCTGCGCGGTCAGCAGTACATGACCTTCCAGTTTCATATAGAGGTGTTCCATTCACGGACTATTTTGCGGTCATTCTACCCACCTTCGCCCCCGTTGGCAACAACGCTGGTCTGACCTGCTAACTAACAAACTTCATTCTATTAAACCGAGTATGGTCTCTGGCCTTCTTGTCACCAATGATGAGGTTGGAGCTACACTCTCCTGTCTTTCATCGGCCACCTCGTCTTACTCACGGGTATCTCATGGAGGGCTCCTGTCCCTCTCTGTGAGCATTGTCAGGTTCCAGTGTCTGTTCACCATATTCTGTTGGACTGCCCCTCTATCAACGAGCACACAGAATTTACCCCAATGGCGTCTTCATTCTCGGCCCTTTACTTTCCTTCTTGCCAATGGGCCCTTTTAATCCTGACTCTCTCATTGACTTTTTGACAGCAACTGACTTACTACACAAACTCTGAAGATTATGCCTCTAGCACTTCCTTCAGTCCTTTCTACCTCAATCTCTTGCTATCTTTATCCCTGCACTATCCACTACTTTGCTGCACTCTATACCCTACTAATCATCCCTCTCCCTCTTATAATCCATTCTCCCTGCATCCTGCCCTTCCCTGCAGCACTGTATGACCCCTGTGGTTTAGTGCTTCTTTTGATTATAATAATAATCCTATGCAAAATCAAGCTAAGAACTACCTGTTGAACTGGACCATTATTGAGAGGAGATTCGTATACTGACGATGAACAGGAAATAGAGTGAAATCCTAAAAGAACAGTATGAGTCGGTGTTCAGCAACCCACTAAATGACAGCAAAGGTAGAAAATGCAGAAATATTTTCACTCCAGCAGAAGGTCCCCAGATCAACTAACCGACATTAGTACAAATCCCATAGATTTCGAAAAAGTAATGGACAACATGCCCATCCTCAGCACCTGGACCAGATTCATGAATGCTCTATTTATAAAAGAAGTGCAAAGTACCATTAGCAAGAGCCCTTAGTGTTCTTTGGAGAAAGAGCTTAGATCTAGGTGAAATACCGGAGACCTCAAAGAGTGCAATCATAGCTTCTTTGCATAAGGGAGGTAGTAGAGCACTAGCTAAAATTTACAGACCAGTAGCCCTCACTTCTCACATCATAAAAATCTTCGAAAGAGTGATGAAATGGCAGATTACAAAGTTCATGGACCAGCACAATCAGCATAACCCGAACCAGCATGGCTTTAGAGCGGGACGATCATGCCTGTCACAGCTGCTGAACCATTATGACAGAATTACGGAGACATTGGAAGACGACCAAAACGCAGATGTGATTTACACAGATTTTGCAAAGGCATTTGACAAATGCGACCATGGAGTGATAGCGCACAAAATGAGGAAATGAACATTACAGGGAAGGTAGGCAGATGGATTTTCAGTTCCTAACACAGAACACAAAAAGTAGTAGTGAACAGGGCAAGATCCAGCATCAGCGAGGTCAAAGCTCAGTGCCCCAAGGCACTGTCCTGGCACCTCTGCTGTTTCTCATCCTCATAGCAGACATAGATAAAAAACCCAGCACACTTTTGTATCATCATTTGCAGATGACACTAAAATAAGCATGAAAGTCACTACGGTAGAGGACACTAACAAATTACAGGAAGACATAAGCAGGGTCTTCCAGTGGGCGTGGAGAACAACATGACGTTCAATGGTGATAAGTTTCAGCTGCTTAGGTATGAAAAGAATGAAGAACTCAAAGGAACACTATATACAAAACTCAAGAGGTCACCACATAGAACGAAAGAAACGCGTAAAGGACCTGGGAATAATTATGTCTGCTGATCTTTCTTTTAAATACCATAAGACAAAGACCACGACAGCCAGGAAGATGATGAGGTGGGTATAGAACCATCAAAACAAGGAAATAATGCCGATGGTGACACTCTTCAAATCGCTAGTGCTCCCTCACTTAGAATATTGCTCAGTGCTGACGGCCCCGTTCAAAGCAGGATAAATATCAGAGCTGGAACAAATACAGAGATCATTTACGGCTCACATTGAACCAGTGAAACATCTAAATTATTGGGAACGCCTTCAAGTCTTGAACATGTACTCATTGGAGCGGAGGAGAGAGATACATGATGATATATACCTTGAAAGTACTTGAGGGCCTGGTCCCAAATCTGCACACTGCCATAACAACATACTGGAGTGAGAGATATGGGAGGAAGTGTAAAATAAACCCAGTGAAGAGCAGGGGTGCGGTGGGGACAATAAGGGAACACTGTATTAACATCCGGGTTCCCAGACTATTCAACATCTTACAAGAAGATATCAGAAACACGGCTGGAACCAGTATAGAAGCCTTCAAGAGGAAACTGGACAAGTATCTTCTCCTGGTGTCAGATCAACAAGGCTGTGATGGATATGTGGGAAGCAGGCCTCCAGCAGCAACAGCCTGGCTGACCAGGCAAGCACCAGACGAGCCTGGCCCATGGCCGGGCTCAAAGAGTAGAGAAACTCTCGAAACTCTTCAAAGGTATAAGGTATGATGTAGCACGTAATGAAAGTAGTTTGTTAGATTATGTATTGGTGGATAAAAGGTTGATGGGTAGGCTTCAGGATGTACATGTTTATAGAGGGGCAACGGATATATCAGATCATTATTTGGTTGTAGCTACAGTTAGAGTAAAAGGTAGATGGGACAAAAGAAAATGGCAACAGCAAGTAAGAGAGAGTAAAAGTGTATAAACTAAGGAGGAGGAAGTTAGGGTGAGATATAAGCAACTATTGGCAGAAAGGTGGGATAGTGCAAGTATGAGTAGTGGGGTTGAAGAGAGTTGGGATAGTTTTAAAAATGCAGTATTAGAATGTGGGGCAGAAGTTTGTGGCTATAGAAGGGTGGGTGCAGGAGGAAAGAGGAGTGATTGGTGGAATGATGAAGTAAAGGGTGTGATAAAAGAGAAAAAGGTAGCTTATGAGAGGTTTTTACAAAACAGAAGTGTTGTAAGAAGAACAGAGTATATGGAGAGTAAAGAAAAGGGGAAGAGAGGGAGTTAGTAGATGGGGAGCTGGAGGTATTGGATAGATGGCGGGAATATTTTGAGGAAATTTTAAATGTCGATGAAAAAAGGGAGGCTGTAATTTCATGCACTGGCCAGGGAGGAATAACATTGTTTAGGAGTGAAGAAGAACAGAATGTGAGTGTCGGGGAGGTGCGTGAGGCATTACGTAGAATGAAAGGGGTAAAGCAGCTGGAACTGACGGGATCATGACAGAAATGTTAAAAGCAGGGGGATATAGTGTTGGAGTCGTTGGTATTTTTGTTTAATAAATGTATGAAAGAGGGAAGGTACCTAGGGATTGGCAAAGAGCATGTATAGTTCCTTTATATAAAGGGAAGGGTGATAAAAAAAATTGTAAGAATTATAGGGGAATAAGTTTACTGAGTATACAAGGTAAAGTGTACGGTAGGGTTATTATTGAAAGAATTAGAGGTAAAACAGAAGTAGGATTGCAGATGAGCAAGGAGGCTTTAGAATGAGTAGGGGATGTAGATCAAGTGTTTACATTGAAGCATATATGAACAGTATTTACATAAAGGTAGGGAAGTTTTCATTGCATTTATGGATTTAGAAAAGGCATATGATAGAGTGGATAGGGGAGCAATGTGGCAAATGTTGCAAGTAGTAGGTAGTAAGTTATTGAAGGCTGTAAAGAGTTTTTATGAGGATAGTGAGGCTCAAGTTAGGGTGTGTAGGAGAGAAGGAGATTACTTCCCGGTAAAAGTAGGTCTTAGACAGGGATGTGTAATGTCACCATGGTTGTTTAATATATTTATAGATGGGGTTGTAAAGAAGTAAATGCTAGGGTGTTGGGGAGAGGGTGGGATTAAATTATGGAGAATTAAATGCAAAATGGGAGTTGACACAGTTACTTTTTGCTGATGATACTGTGCTTATTGGAGATTCTAAAGAAAAGTTGCAAAGGTTAGTGGATGAGTTTGGGAGGGTGTGTAAAGGTAGAAAGTTAAAAGTGAACATAGATAAGAGTAAGGTGATGAGGGTATCAAACGATTTAAAAAAAGAAAAATTGGATATAACATTGGAGAGAGGGATTATGGAAGAAGTGAATGTTTTCAGATATTTGGGAGTTGACTTGTCAGCGGATGGGTTTATGAAGGATGAAATTAACCATAGAATTGATGAAGGAAAAAAGGTGAGTGGTGCATTGAGGTATCTGTGGATACAAAAAACGTTATCCATGGAGGCAAAGAAGGGAATGTACGAAAGTATAATGGTACCAACACTCTTATATGGGTGTGAATCATGGGTTGCAAATGCTGCAGCAAGGAGGCGGCTGGAGGCAGTGGAGATGTCCTGTCTAAGGGCAATGTGTGGTGTAAATATTATGCAGAAAATTCGGAATGTGGAAATTAGGAGGTGTGGAGTTACTAAAAGTATTTGTCAGAGGGCTGAAGAGGGGTTGTTGAGATGGCTTGGTCGTTTAGAGAGAATGGATCAAAGTAGAATGACTTGTTAGTTTAATTAGTTTAATATCTTTATTATGCACCCCATACCCATCCTGTGGTGGTAGTCAAAAGATTACAGAGGTACATAATGGGTCCAGGGACTGGGCCTCAAAGTTTTGATAGCTGAGCAAGTTACAAGGTAATGAACTCAGGTAGATTTGGTCAATCATGACAAGTTACAAAGGTATTTACAGATTATAGAGGTATATAATGGGTCCAGAGACTGGGCCCCAAAGTTTGATAGCTGAACAAGGTACAAAGGTAATGAACTCACAAGTTTCAAATGTAATGAATCATGTAAATAAATTTACTTACTTACTTTTATACATGGTTGCAATCATAAACAAATTATAAAGCAATGAGCAATTTACTAGTCTACACCCGGTCACAACTGTAATGAGTTATTGGTGCAAATATTAATTGTTGGGTCACACACACACACATACACACATACACACACACACAAACACACATACACCCACACACACGTATGTGTGGTAATGCTTTATTTACAGGGAGCAAAGTCAGGTTATTTTTCCAGAATGGTCTGTAATATACCACTGTGGATAAAATACTTTGACATATCTTGAACATTTCTGAGTGAGTTGTCTCTGAATTCATTAATTTTATCGCACTCCAGTACATAATGACGCAGGGTGTGACCATAATCCAACTGGCAAAGTTTACATTTTGTTTGGTCTACATCTGGTAGTAGTGATTTAACCTGCCAAAGATACTTGTAACCCAGCCGGAGGCGGCAGTAGTGACATCCAAGAGTCTGCTTATTTTGTTGGATGCACCATAGACATGTGGCTTCTCCTGCATGATAGAATGATGATAGATGGACTGACTGGTGTCAATCTCCCTGAGTCTTAAGTCAATAAAATTCAGTTGAAGTTCTTTTCGTATTATTGTTCTCAAACTGCTAACTGACAAGCCAAGATTGTAATCTATCCCCTCTTTGAAAGCATAAAACTTAGCCAATTTATCAGTTCTATCATGCATCTGAAGACCAATGTGAGATGGAATCCACAGCATGTGCACTCTGACTCTACTATCCACAATCCTACCATACCTGTGTCTGGCTTCTGACACAAGCATGCTACAAGTTATACTTGATGAGTTGAGAGCATTTATGGATGACAGAGAATCAGTTACAATTAGAGAGTCAACCTTAGATACATGGACGCATTTGAGTGCAAGGAGTATGGCAAACAGTTCTGTCTGAAGGGTAGAGGCCCAGTTATTGATGCGTGCTCCAATTTCTTTAAGAGAGCCATCACTCTGCATGACAACAGCAGCACTACCAGCTGCACCAGTGTATGACAACAGCAGCACTACCAGCTGCACCAGTGGATTGGTGAACAGAACCATCAACGTAAATAATTTGTGAGAGAGTGTGCTGTTTGGCTAAATTATCAATAGAATGACTTGGAGAGTGTATAAATCTGTAGGAAAAGAAAGGCGGGGTAGGGGTCGTCCTTGAAAAGGTTGGAGGGAGGGGGTAAAGGAGGTTTTGTGGGCGAGGGCCTTGGACTTCCAGCAAGCATGTGTGAGCGTGTTAGGAGTGAATGGAGACGAATGGTTTTTGGGACCTGACGAGCTGTTGGAGTGTGAGCAGGGTAATATTTTGTGAAGGGATTCAGGGAAACCAGTTAATTGATTTAGTTGGACTTGAGTCCTGGAAATGGGAAGTACAATGCCTGCACTTTAAAGGAGGGGTCTGGGATAGTGACAGCTGGGAGGGACTTATTCTCAGCTGTCGTATCTGAGCGCCTCTGCAAAGACAGTGATTATGTATGAGTGAGGTGAAAGTGTTGAATGATGATGAAAGTATTTTCTTTTGGGGATTTTTCCTTTTTGGGTCACCCTGCCTCGGTGGGAGATGGCCGACTTGTTGGAAAAAAAAAAATAATAATAATAATAGTAATAATAATAATAATAAAATTATATTGGGGAAATTAAGAAGAATCATTCACTGAAAGTCATGCGTGTCGTAAGAGGCGACTAAATTGCCGGGAGCAACGGGGTCTTAACACCTTCTCTTGTATTAATTACTAAATGTAAAGAGAATGAAAACTTAATAATGTTGGGATGTTTGAAAGTGTTTGGATGTTGTGAATATGATAAGATATAATTGTGAATGTTATGAATGAAAAGAAGCTGGATATTGTAGCTCTAAGTGAAACAAAGCTGAAGGGGGTAGGGGAGTTTCAGTTGGGAGAAATAAATGGGATTACGTCAGGAGTATCTGAGAGAGTTAGAGCTAAGGAAGGGGTAGCAATAATGTTGAAGGATCAGTTATGGAAGAAGGTAAGAGGGAATATAAATGAATAAATTCAAGGATTATGTGGATTAAAATTAGGGTCAGATGCGAAAAGTGGGTCATAATAAGCGTGTATGCACCTGGAGAAGAGAGGAGTGTAGAGGAGAGAGAGAGATTTTGGGGGATGTTAAGCGAATGTATAGGAACTTTTGAACCAAGTGAGAGAGTAAATGTGGTGGGGAACCTAAATGCTAAAGTAGGAGTAACTTATATAGGGAGTAGTAGGTAAGTTTGGGGTGCCAGGGGTTAATGATAATGGAGCCCTTTAATTCATCTTTGTATAGTTTGATATCTTTATTATGCACCCCATACCCATCCTGTGGGCGGTAGTCAAAAGATTACAGAGGTACATAATGGGTCCAGGGACTGGACCCCAAAGTTATGATAGCTGAGCAAGTTACATAGGTAATGAACTAACAAGCTACAAAGGTAATGAACTCACAAGTTACAAAGGTAATGAAACATGTAAGTAAATTTACTTACTTACGTTTATACATGGTTACAATCATGAACAAATTATAACGCAATGAACAATTCACTAGTCTACACCCAGTCACAACTGTAATGAGTTCTTGGTGCAAATTTTATTGTTGGGTCACACATACACACTTACATATACACATACACACACACATACACATACACACACATATATACATACACACACACGCACACACAACAGGCCCAGCCTTCAATCGACATGTGCACAGGACAAAAAGGCAATCAACACGCGCGCGCGCACACACATATACCTGTACTGTTTTTGGTATATGTGAATGACATAACGGAAGGGATAGACTCAGAAGTGTCCCTGTTTGCAGATGATGTGAAGTTAATGAGAAGAATAAAATCAGTCGAGGATCAGGCAGGACTACAAAGAGACCTGGACAGGCTGCAAGCCTGGTCCAGTAACTGGCTCCTTGAATTTAACCCTGCCAAATGTAAAGTCATGAATATCGGGGAAGGGCAAAGAAGACCGCAGACAGAGTATAGTCTAGGTGGCCAAAGACTGCAAGCCTCACTCAAAGAAAAAGATCTTGGGGTGAGTATAATACCGAGCACATCTCCTGAGGCACACATCAATCAGATAACTGCTGCAGCATACGGGCGGCTGGCAAACCTAAGAATAGCGTTCCAATACCTCACTAAGGAATCATTCAAGACTCTGTATACCATATACGTCAGGCCCATACTGGAGTATGCAGCACCGGTTTGGAACCCACACCTGGTCAAGCACGTCAAGAAATTAGAGAAAGTGCAAAGGTTTGCAACAAGACTAGTCCCAGAGCTAAGGGGATTGTCCTACGAAGAAAGGTTAAGGGAAATCGGCCTGACGACACTAGAGGACAGGAGGGTTAGGGGAGACATGATAACGACATATAAAATACTGCGAGGAATAGATAAGGTGGACAGAGACAAGATGTTCCAGAGAGGGGACACAGAAACAAGGGGTCATAATTGGAAGTTGAAGACTCCTATGAGTCAAAGGGATGTTAGGAAGTATTTCTTCAGTCATAGAGTTGTCAGGAAGTGGAATAGCTTAGAAAGCGACATAGTGGAGGCAGGAACCATACATAGTTTTAAGACTAGGTTTGATAAAGCTCATGGAGCAGGGAGAGAGAGGACCTAGTAGCAATCAGTGAAGAGGCGGGGCCAGGAGCTATGACTCGACCCCTGCAACCACAAATAGGTGAGTACAAATAGGTGAGTACACACACACACACACACACACACACACGTAGCAATGCTTTATTTACAGGTAGCAAAGTCAGGGTATTTTAAGAAAATCAGGATAAATATGTACTCAAGATATAATACATAATGACAGCAGTTTTCTGGACAATATATTGGTTGATATAAAGTTTTACCACCAGGTCACGGTGGCCCGTGACCTGGTGGTAAAAGCTCTCGCTTCACACGGTGAGGGTCCGGGTTCGATTCTCGGCGAAGGGGTGGAAATATCGGACGTGTTTTTTACACCGGTCGTCTATGTTCACCCATCAGTAAAATGAGTACCTGGGTGTTAGTGGACTGGTGTGGGTCGCATCCTGGGTGTTAGTGGACTGGTGTGGGTGGCATCCTGGGTGTTAGTGGACTGGTGTGGGTCGCATCCTGGGTGTTAGTGGACTGGTGTGGGTCGCATCCTGGGTGTTAGTGGACTGGTGTGGGTCGCATCCTGGGGTGTTAGTGGACTGGTGTGGGTCGCATCCTGGGTGTTAGTGGACTGGTGTAGGTGGCATCCTGGGTGTTAGTGGACTGGTGTGGGTGGCATCCTGGGACTTTCTATATAGTAGTATGTCATTGATGTCAACTATGGTCTGTATATCTTATACATGTACTGGTGGAAATAAAGATATTATTATCTGTTCTCCTTGGAATGCTGGTCCCCATACAAATCGATGAATGAACCACAGCCTGGCTGGTCAGGTACTGACTTTAGGTGCCTGTCTAGCTCTCTCTTGAAGACAGCCAGGGGTCTATTGATAATCCCCCTTATGCATGCTGGAAGACAGTTGAACAGTCTTGGGCCCTTGACACTTATTGTGTTTACTCATAGCACTCTTCCTTTTCATTAGGAGGATGTGCAAGTGTGCAAATTTGGGATTAGTCCCTCTTCAGTTTTCCAGGTGAATATTATCATATATCTTTCTCGCCTGAGTTCCAAAGAGTCAAAAGATTTCAACTGTTCCGAATAATTGAGGTAAATTATTGTACTTTTACGTGCAGTGAAAGTTCTGTTTATATTCTCCAGGTCTGCAATTTTGCCTGCCTTGAAAGGGGTTATTAGTGTACGGCAGTACTCCAGCCTAAAGAGAACAAGTGATTTAAAAAGAATCATCATTGGCTTGGCATCCTTAGTTTTGAAGGTTCTCATTATCCATTCTATCATTTTCTTAGCAGATGTGGTAGAGACATTGTTGTGATCTTTGAAAGTGAGATCCTCCGACATGATCACTCCCAGGTCATTCACATTAGTTTTTCGCTCTGTTGTATGGTTTGAATTCGTTTTTTACTACGATCCAGTTTTTATTTCCTTGAGATTTCCAGAGTGAAGTAATTTAAATTTGTCTTCTTTGAACTTCATAGTGTTTTGTGATGCCTATTTAAAAACTTGCGTTATGTCCCCTTGGAAATTTGCAGTGTCCTCAATGGATGACACTGTTATGCAAATTTTGCAAATTTTGGTGTAGTTAGCGAAGAAGGACACAGTGCTGTGGCTGACATCTCTGTCTATGTCAGATATGAGGATGAGGAACAGGATGGAAGTAATGTACCTTGTGGAACAGAGCTTTTCACTGTAGCCGCCTCTACCCCAGTTTCCTGTTATTCATTTATCATGCATTTTTTGTGCTTTTACACCATGATCGCACTTGTCAAAGGCTTTCGCATTTTGTTTGTCCTCCGGAGGATCCAAGACCATGTCATAGTGGTCCAGTAGTTGTGAGAGGCAGGAGCGACCTGCTGTAAACCCATGCTGCCCTGAGTTGTGCAGTTATTGGATTTCCAGGTGGTTGGCGATCTTGCTTCTTATAACCCATTCAAAGATGTGGGACGTTAGTGCTATCTGAACTTGCTTTACTACCACCTTTGTAGAGTAAGATTAAATCTGTTGATTTTAGTGACTGTGGTACGACCCCTGTGACTATAAGCCTTCTCCATAGAATATTTAAGGCACGTGAAAGGGGGTTCTCTTTATGAACACGGAGTTCAAGAGTCTGGGCCTGGGACAGACTGCATGGGCATGTCATTTATTAGTTTTTTGAAAGTTCTGTGGTGTTAACATTATATCAGAAATTCCTGAATTAGCCAAATTTTGAGTCTCAGTCATAATTTTTTTTATTTAAGATTGTCGACCCCTTGTCTGATTAAGGGCTCACTAAATGCTGAGTCACAGCTGCATTTCAGTGTCTCACTCATTTCTTTGCTGTCATCTGTGTAAGTCCCATCTTATTTAAGCAAGAGTCCAATACTGGATGTGGTTTTTGCCCTAGATTTGGCATAAAAAAAAAAAATATCTTGGGTTTGTTTCAATTTCAATTATTGCTTTAAGTTCTTCCTGTGTTTTTTGTCTCCTGTATAGTTCCTTAAGCATAAGTTTGATATTTTTTATTTCTCTGGCCAGTGCCTCTTTCCATATTTCAGAGAGACTATCCACTTTTGAGCAGCTCCGTGATTCTTTGCCTTTGTATGTAGAGTGATCATCTTTCTCTTTCTAGTTTACATCTTCTCATCTTTTTTCTTAAGAGAATGTGCCTTGAGCATACCTTAAGTGGTGCCACAAAGATAATTCTTTTTAGGCAAAGCTCCGGATCCATGTTTAGTATATCTTCTCAGCATGTTTCATTTAGGACATGGTTAATTTGATTCCACTGTATGTTTGTTATTGAAGTTGTATTTGATGAAGGCTCCCTCATAACTGATCCCGTTTTGCTGGTCAGGAGCCCTGCGCATACATGTCTGGAATACTATTATGTTATTTCGTAGCGGATCACCATAATTAGTGAAGATAAGGTCAAGTGTATTTTCCAGTCATGTTTGCTCCACTATTTCCTGGCTTAAGGCGAATTTGGTGCAGAGATTTAATGAGTTTCCTACTGGGGTGATCTCTGCTGAAACATTATTTGCCAAATTCCTGCATTTTAGGTGTATTAACTTGTAATTACCAGCAACAAGACATTTGGGGTTGAGGTTAGAAGATTTTTCAGTTATTATTATTAATATTATTATTATTATTATTATAAAAAAGAAACGCTAAACCTATAAAAGTCGAAAATTTTCCAGACAGTAGTCAATTTTCAAAGGCTGTTCTTTGAATTGTTGGGAAGTTGCATCAGGCGGCTTGTATACAACCACAATGACAAGGTTTTGGATACCAGTCTTTACTGCAAAAACTTCAGTTACATCATTTGTGGTTTAATTCTGAGTAAAAGAGCGACTCTGTGACATACAGGCCAACCCCGTCCTTGTTGTTTCTGTCGCATCTGAATAAGTTACATCCTGGGATCGATATTTAATTGTCAAAGTGATCTTTTGTGAGGGTCTCTGTGAAAGCCACAAATACTGTGTTTGACTCTGTGAGCAGTACACTGTTGAAAGGTATTTTGTTGTTTGTTGAGGCCTTAGACCTCGTAAACCCCTGTGGTTTAGCGCTTCTATTTGATTATAATGATAACTTAGACCTCGTATATCAGCAAAAAAAAAAAAATCTTGTATTGATGGTATGTAGGGTTTTTTTATTTGCTGGCACTAATATGTGTTGTTCTGGAGTGGAGGTCACTCACTGTGCCTCCACTCCAGTAGTGATCCGAAGTGGTGTAGTATTTCTGTCATTTCCTGCCATTTTATTTTTTCCCTCCCTTCGCTAAAATCTCTCTGGAGTGGTTGACTGGTAGACAATGCACAGTTCCTTCGCTAGAATTCCGGCACATCCAGATCCCCAAACTTGCTCTCTAGTGTATGGGTCTGCTCCTCGACCACAGCTCAAGAACTCGACTGAATAATCAAATATTTCCACAACAGCGATCATTTCCCTGTTCTCATAACTTCCAGATAAATTAATCAACTGCTCTTGTGTCCGACTTATCCACGATCCCAGTTGTGGGTAACATTCTGAAGGGTGGTGCTATATCTTAGGTAGGGCTGGTATATCTTAGGTAGGGCTGGTATATCTTAGGTAGGGCTGGTATATCTTAGGTAGGGCTGGTATATCTTAGGTAGGGCTGGTATATCTTAGGTAGGGCTGGTATATCTTAGGTAGGGCTGGTATATCTTAGGTAGGGCTGGTATATCTTAGGTAGGGCTGGTATATCTTAGGTAGGGCTGGTATATCTTAGGTAGGGCTGGTATATCTTAGGTAGGGCTTGGCTTTCACCCCTCAGCTTATAAATTCAACAGCTTACAATTTTTTAACATAGTTTATTTTATTATCAATTACGAGAGCTGGTCTCAGAGCGGGCCTCGGGGGCGTTGACCCCCGTAACCCTCTCCAGGTATACTTTAGGTAATTAGAGAAGAAAACTGCTCAAATGCATTGTTTTGACAGCTAATCAATGGAAAGTTGTCAAAAACCTCTAAAAACTTTTTTAAAGACTGATTGATGTTGAGTGAAAATATATTTGTTTTAGTTGTATACGTGACACTTTTTTATCATCGTAACTCTAAATATGAGCTTTTAAAAGCTAAGTTGATTTTCATGTTTGAGTATACACCATTATATATACACCATTATATATACACCATTATACATACACCATTAAAAGACAGTTTTGTGCATATTAGGAGGAAGAGATGTAAATCACAGATGTTTACTTTCAACATTTTATTTTGTAGTGATTGAGGATAATTAAACTGGAAACCAGAGTAAATTCTCACTTTGTGGCATCAGTATTCCTTATGGGATGCCTACTGCACCTTGTGTGCCACAGAAGCCATGGCATAGTTCAGTGGTGATATATATAATTCATGATACAACTGATCAGTGACAAGTCATCAGCATGTACATCTCATTTATACTTATGTATCATGTCTACCTAATTATGTATCATTGTACCATATCTAAATAAACTATCTATCTAGCTAAAAGAAATGATGTGAGTTCAGCAGTGGACTGAGTACCTCGAGGGCACTTATAAGAGTGTTCCTGTAAGCTTCAGTTGGCACAGAAAGGGGTATGTATCGGAGCAGGTGATGTCGTCAAGTAAGGGCAAACTGGGCAACATCGATCTCATTCTAGCACACGCATCGAGGGCATCATTGGGTGCCCATGAAACCCACTGCGTCTGCATCACGTTGCTTCCGCCCAACCACTGCCGAGCGACCACACCCACCCACACATCTGCACACCAACAAAACACACTGTAAAATGAGTTCGTAAAAATAACTCCTCGCCAAATTAATACTCATAATTTCACTGGGACACATAATTTGTAAGAGAAGACTGTCTACTGACGTAGTTTTTAAAAACAGGTTGGACAGATGTGACTGGGGAGAAAATTAAGATTAAAATAATATATTACACTGGTCTGCATTTTGAATGTTTTTAATTTTTATTTTTATTCATGGTTGCGATCTTACATATTCTTGAGCTGCTGATTGTAAATATTTAAACCATTTTGCTCTAGCACGTAAAAAATTGAATAAAATACAAATTAATCATAAAAAAATGTGAATTTTTAATAAACTGTTACTTTATTAAAATTACGCAAGTAATGATGGAAAAGCACATTGTGTTAGTTTTAAGAACATATGAATTCCAAATCAAAATGAATCAAATCAAATGATTTTATTAATAAAATCTGCTCCTAATGGTTAGCCTACATATTGAATCAAAGGAAGGAGGACCACTTTGATTTTCGCTTGTGCTGTGCATCGAAAGCCGCGCTCTATAACCCCTGTGGTTTAGTGCTTCTTTGATAATAATAATAATAATAATAATAATAATAATAATAATGTGCATGGAGACCATTACGTTTCAATGACCAGCAGTAATCCACCATCATGCTGACATTCCATTTGCCCTGGTATCGAGTTTCCATGGTGCAAACATCCTGATGGAACCACCGCTCTCCTTGTTCCTCACTGTAGTCTCCACAATTGTTGGGAAAATAGTCAAGATGTGACAAAAGTTGTTGGAAACTTGAAATCAGGTCTTGGATTATTTTTTTCATATTCGGGGGAGCGCCTGTTTCCCAGGAAGTTGTGGACAATCTGCTTCATCAAAATGCTTGTCCTTCATCAGTTACCGAATCTGAGGGCCAACAAAGATTCCTGCCTTTAGCTTGCCTTCACTTATACGAGGAAACCTTGACTCAGGTACTTGAAAGCAGTTCCATTCTTGTTCAAGGCCTTCACAAAATTTTTCATCAGCCCTAATTTGATTTGGAGTGGTAGCAGCAGAATTTGCTTGGGGTCAACTAGTGGCACAGTTTTCACGTTGTGATTTCTGAGTAAGAAGCTGGTTCTTGGTGTTTTAGTTTAATATATTTATTATGCACCCCATACCCATCCTGTGGGCGGTAGTCAAAAGATTACAGAGGTACATAATGGGTCAAGGGACTGGGCCCCAAACTTTTGATAGCTGGACAAGGTACAAAGGTAATGAACTCAGGTAGATCTGGTCACAATCATGACAAGTTACAAAGGTATTTACAGATTACAGAGGTACAAAATAGGTCCAGAGACTGGACCAGTCTTTTTGTTTACAGTGCTGGCTGTCTGCCCTACTATCCCAAAGACACAGAAAACAGGGATACTTGGTGTATCAGCCTTGAAGACCTAGTAGGAGAGCAATAACTCTTAAATCACCACAAATGAGAAAATTGTGATTCTGGTACTTGATTGCAAATATTAGTGTCTTCATATTTGCGTAAACTTCTGACATTTGGACACTATGGCCAATTGGCACAGGTGCAGCTGTGTTGCCATTGTAGAGAAGTACAGCTTTTAAACTTCTTTTAGAAGAATCAATGAAGAGTCTCCATTCATCTGCTTTGTATGACATCCCCAGGTGTTCAATAAGGCCAGAAATATTTGAACAGAAAACTGAAGATTCATCTTTGTCAAAGAACTGAGTGAATTCCAACTGACCACATTTGGAGCTTACTGATGCAACTCTTGCAAGCTTTGTGTGATGCATATGGTTTGTCCTGGTCTAAAATAAGCAAAGTAGCAGCACTTCAATAAAGGAGTAATGTTGCTCCGGGAATCTGACATAGCAAAATATGTCTGGTGAATTTATGCAGCCTCTAGACATATTAATAATCTGAAAATAAAGAAAAATATACATATTTGATTTAATATTTTAATTGGTAATATACCACTTTCTCATTTACTTATGTTATACGAAAAGAGAAAAGTAACGTTTCCGTATAACTTGACAACCTAATGTGATAGACATGAATAAAAAACACAGTAAATCAATATTTTCAATATATATATATATATATATATATATATATATATATATATATATATATATATATATATATATATATATATATATATATATATATATATATATATATATATCGAATAATATACCATAGTTAAAAAAATTCATGCAGACCAGTGTAATACTCAATTTTCTCCATATCGTTCAATAACAGAATAAGTTTCATTGTTTGTTCAACGGAAATTTCTGAAAGAAATTTCTGAAAATAAATTAGAATCCACTAGCCAGCGCATGTTATCAACACTGACTATAAATTTACACACAAAAAATTGTTGACTCCAGTCAAAGGTTAATTACCACTGAAGGAGAGAGGATGTAAGTATTCCTGGAGAGCAGTAAAGTTGGTGGCAACATAGAGGTCTCCCCCGACACTAATACACTTGTCTCTTCCTATATTCCAGGTCACAGCTGTTGAACTCAGGTACACGCAGCCCACTTTTGGATCCACACTGAAGGGTGACTCACAGGCCGAAACTGTTGCAAAAATACACATTTAAATTCATTAAATATATATATATATATATATATATATATATATATATATATATATATATATATATATATATATATATATATATATATATATATTGTGGAAAATATTGGGTATTTTCCCGAAAGGTTATACTCGATAGCCTTTCTAATGTGAATATTCTTAATGTGTGTCTGTTGGTTCGTATTTTTCTTGAGATGGGGAGAGAACCATCGCTACAACGGCGTGGGTACGCGGAGCTGGGTCATACGAGGGCAGGGAGCAGTCTGTCTCGTGGGATAAGCGGATGAAGGTGGAACGATGGGAGAGTTCTGGTTATAAAGGAGACGGGAATCGGCATTTACAACTACCAAATCGCGGTTAATGATCTCTCTTCACAATAGTGAATGTTGTGAATATTCGCCGGGCATAATGTGGGACATTAAGTCCAAGAAACTACAATAATAGAGTGATAATGTGTTAAATAGTGACTGACGCCGACATTACGGTTTGTTGATGGCGGAAATGTGCGTCGGTTCGATCAGTGTTTATCGTACACAATTATTAATAGATTTTACTTCTAACGAGAGTAAATTAGTGGGACATTAAACCGACGGGTGAATAGTGTGTAAAGTGTTACGTATAAACTGTAATAAAGGGGTATAGTGAGAGGATATGAATCACTACCCCGACCAACCACGTTAAATAACGCCCGGTCTCGTGGGCGTAAGAGAGTTCAAGGGATCAATCTTCTCTTGACTCATCGGGACAACCACAAACATCATCGTCTTGCTGGAAGAATAATCTACCGAGCAGGACCACGAGATCCGTCGAAGAATAGCGACAAGAATGCTGTTTCTTCCCCACTGTAAGTACTCTTGTTATCTTAGCAACCGTCTGGCCAGTAGGTATGTTGGGATAATGTGGGTTTACGGTGGGAATGATAATGACGGGATCTTCAAGTGAACAGCAATGGCACGGATAAAGGGTGAGTGATATTAAGTTGTACTCTTTCCTCCTTCTCCCCAATCAGTCGGACATTAACCCATACAGTCCACTCCCCGGGAGATTATTTTGTTGTAAGTGGCGGTGAAGCCCAGACAGGTAATCTCTTAATTCCCCACATATATACTAGATTTATTTATTTATTTATTAACACATCGGCCGATTCCCACCAAGGCAGGGTGACCTGAAAAAGAAAAAACTTTTATCATCATTCACTTCATCACTGTCTTGCCAGAGGCGTCCTTACACTACCTGGAGTTTACCTGTAGAGGGTTTCGGGGGTCAACGCCCCCGCGGCTCAGTCTGAGACCAGGCCTCATGGTGGATCAGGGTCTGATCAACTAGGCTGTTACTGCTGGCCACACGCAAACTGATGTACGAACCACAGCCCGGTTGGTCAGGTACTGACTTTAGGTGCCTGTCCAGTGCCTTCTTGAAGACAGCCAGGGGTCTATTGGTAATCCCCCTTATGTATGTTGGTAGGCAGTTGAACAGTCTTGGGCCTCGGACACTTATGGTGTTGTCTCTCAGTGTACTCGTGGCACCCCTGCTTTTCATCGGGGGAATGTTACGTCTCCTGCCGAGTCTTTTGCTTTCATAGGGAGTGATTTTCGTGTGCAAGTTTCTTACTAATCCCTCCAGGACCTTCCAAGTGTATATTATCATGTATCTCTCTCGCCTGCGTTCCAGGGAATACAGATCAATGACCTTCAACCGTTCCCAGTAATTTAGGTGCTTTATCGTACTTATGTTTGTCGTGAACGTTCTTTGTACACTCTCCAGGTCTGCAATGTCGCCAGCCTTGAAGGGGCTGTTAGTGTACAGCAGTATTCCAGTCTAGAGAGAACAAGCGACTTGAAGAGAATCATCATGGGATTGGCGTCCCTAGTTTTGAAGGTTCTCATTATTATTTGTATCATTTCCTAACTGATGAGGTAGATACATTGTTGTGGTCTTTGAAGGCGAGATCCTCTGACATTATTACTCCCAGGTCCTTCACATTACATTTTCGCTCTATTGTATGGTTAGAATTTGTCGTACACCTTGATACATTTTTAATTTCCTCAAGTTTTCCATATCTGAGTAGTTGAAATTTCTCCTCGTTGAACTTCATATTGTTTTGAGTGACCCATTTGAAAATTTGGTTGATGTCCACTTGGAGTCTTGTAGTGTCTTCGATGGAGGTCACTGCCATGGCAGTCCGGGTGTCATCCGCAAAGAAATGAGGATGAGGAATAGAATGGGAGTGAGTACTGTGCCTTGTGGAACAAGAGCTTTTCACCGTAGCTGCCTGGGACTTTACTCTGTTTACTATTACTCTTTGTGTTCTATTTGTCAGGAAGTTATAGATCCATTTACCAACTTTTCATGTTATTCTTTTATCACACATTTTGTGCGCTATTACACCATGGTCACACTTGTCGAAAGCTTTTGCAAAGTCTGTGTATAATACATCTGTATTTTGTTTATCCTCAACAGCATCCAGGACCTTGTCATAGTGTTCCAGTATTTGGGACAGGCCGGAGCTCTAAACCCGTGTTGCCCTGGGTAGTGTAATTGATGGGTATCTATGTGGTTGGCGATCTTGCTTCTTAGAAGCCTCTCAAAGATTTTTATGATATGGGATGTTAGTGCTATCGGTCTGTAGTTCTTTGCAATTGCTTTACTGCCACCTTTGTGGAGTGGGGCTATGTTTGTTGTTTTTAGTGTGTGTGAGATGACCCCTGTGTCCATGCTCCCTCTCCATAGAATGCTGAAGGCACTCGATAGGGGCTTCTTGCAATTCTTGATGAACATGGAGTTCCATGAGTCTGGGCCTGGGGCAAAGTGCATGGGCATGTCATTTATTGCATTTTGAAAGTCTTGTAGAGTTAGGATAATATCCGAGATTTTTGAGATGACAAAATTTTGGGTTTCGTTCATAAAGAATTCATTTGGATTGTCGACCTTTAGTCTGGGCAGCGGCTCGCTGAACACTTGAGTCGTATTGGGACTTTAATATCTCACTCATTTCTTGGCTGTCATCTGTGTATGTCCCATCCTGTCTAAGCAGAGGCCCAATACTGGATGTTGTTTTTCCCATTATATAACTGCAACATGTATTCAGTAACAACACTGTGACTAGCCAGGGGATCGAACCCGTGTTGTTTTAGCCTGCCTCATGGTTAGCGAAAATTCGCGACGCTCTACAACACTGAACCATACAATCCTAAAAAGATCACGCACCCAGGAGATAGAATGAAATTATCTCTGAGGCACCCACACCATCGTATTTCCTCGGATCACGGTACAACACCTAGCTCTGCTGGGTGCATGATCTTTGTAGGATTGTATTGTCCCGTGGGTTAGAGTTTCATGAATTTTTGCTCACCATCAGGCGGGCTAAAACAACATGGGTTCGATCCCTGGCTAGTCGCAGTGTTGTTATTGATTAAATACTAATTGTTCGTTGTTTGAATACTATATATATATATATATATATATATATATATATATATATATATATATATATATATATATATATATATATATATATATATATATATATATATATATATATACACATATTATTAACACATCGGCCGATTCCCACCAAGGCAGGGTGGCCCGAAAAGAAAAACTTTCATCATCATTCACTCCATCACTGTCTTGCCAGAGGGGTGCTTTACACTACAGTTATAAAACTGCAACATTAACATCCCTCCTTCAGAGTGCAGACACTGTACTTCCCATCTCCAGGACTCAAGTCCGGCCTGCCGGTTTCCCTGAATCCCTTCATAAATGTTACTTTGCTCACACTCCAACAGCACGTAAAGTATTAAAAACCATTTGTCTCCATTCACTCCTATCAAATACGCTCACACATGCTTGCTGGAAGTCCAAGCCCCTCGCACACAAAATCTCCTTTACCCCCTCCCTCCAGCCTTTCCTAGGCCGACACCTACCCCGCCTTCCCTCCACTACAGATTTATACACTCTCGAAGTCATTCTGTCTCATTCCATTCTCTCTACATGTCCGAAATATCTCAACAACCTCTCCTCAGCTCTCTGGATAATAGTTTTGGTAATCCCGCACCTCCTCCTAATTTCCAAACTCCGAATTCTCTGCATTATATTCACACCACACATTGACCTCAGACATGACATCTCCACTGCCTCCAGCCTTCTCCTTATGGCAATATTCATCACCCATGCTTCACACCCATTTTTTTTTTTTTAATTTTAATCAAATAGAAGCGCTAAACCACAGGGGTTATACAGCGCTGCAGACTCCGAAGTGCTCCACTCGCCCTTTTCCCCTCATCAATTCTATGATTCACCTCATCCTTCATAGACCCATCTGCTGACATGTCCACTCCCAAATATCTGAATACATTCACCTCCTCAATACTCTCTCCCTCCAATCTGATATTCAATCTTTTGTCACCTAATCTTTTTGTTATCCTCATCACCTTACTCTTTCCTATATTCACTTTCAATTTTCTTCTTTTACACACCCTACCAAATTCATCCACCAACCTCTGCAACTTCTCTTCAGAGTCTCCCAAAAGCACAGTGTCATCAGCAAAAAGCAACTGTGACAACTCCCACTTTGTATTTGATTCTTTATCTTTTAACCTGAAGTTTACCTGGAGAGAATTCCAGGGGTCAACGCCCCCGCGGCTCGGTCCGTGACCAGGCCTCATGGCAGGAAATGACAGAAATTGTACACCAACTGCAATCATTTCTGGAGTGGAATCACAGTCAGTGGCCTCCACCATTACAACAGATATTAGAGCCAGGAAAAAAAAGACCCCCCCCCCATACCACCAATACCACCAATCCAACTACATTCATCTTTGCAAATATACAGGGTCTAAAGCCAGCAACAAACAACAAGGTACCTTACATTCGTGGACTGCTTACAGAGTCAAATGCTATGTTTGCGGCTTTCACAGAGACCCACATAAGAGATCATTTGTTACTGAAATATGGATCCCGGGCTACAACCTATACAGGTGTGTACACACAACCCGCACATATAAAAGAGAGGAGCTTACGACGACGTTTCGGCCCGACTTGGACCATTTACAATGGCCCAAGACGGGCCTTCCCAAAACTCACAAACCTGATATTCCTCTGCGTCCCATCATATCTTCTAGAGGTTCTGTCTCTTATTCTCTTGCGTCCTGGCTAGCCAAAACCCTCACTCCCTTTCTTGGTACTTTTTCTCCTGCCCACCTTCGTCACTCTCAAGACTTCATCGAACGGGTTCGCTCTCTCCCGACCTGGATGTCGAGTCCCTCTTCACTAATGTCCCTCTGGATGATGTCCTTAATTTTCTCGGAGAGAAGGCCAATGAAGGGTTACTTCATCTCCCTATACCTACTGATGTCTTTCTTGATCTTATCCGACTTTGCGTGGATTCTAACTCCTTTTCCTTTCAAGGTAAATATTATTCTCAAACCTTTGGTGTCGCTATGGGCTCTCCTCTATCTCCTGTTCTTGCTAATCTTTACATGGAATACTTCGAGACTGTCCTTCTTCCCACTATTGATGTACGTCCTTCACTCTGGCTCCGCTATGTAGATGACATCTTTGCTCTTTGGCCTCATGACTTAAGTCTCTTCCAACCTTTTCTTGATGCTCTTAATAATCTTGCCCCTTCCATTAAGTTTAAAGCTGATTGGGAATCTAATTCTTTGCTTCCTTTCCTTGATGTTCATGTCCACAGCTCAGTTACAGGTTTTGCCTTTTCCGTGTACCGCAAGCCTATGCACAGTGGCATGTACATTCACTACTTCTCTTATCATGCCTCCTCTGTCAAGAAGAGTGTTCTTATCTCCCTCTTTCTCCGTGCTCTCCGCCTCTGTGATCCTCAGTTTCTTGAAGCAGAAATTTCCACTCTTCATAATTCATTTTCCCGCCTTGGCTACCCTTCCCATTTCATAGACTCTGCTTTCTCTCGTGCCAAACGGACTTTCTTCTCTCCTAAACCCTCTACTCCTGAGAACTCTCCAGTCCTCTGCCTTCCCTACATCTTTGGTCTCTCTAATCTCAGCAACTCTCTCCGTTCCTTAGACATCAAACTTACCTTACGTCAGACTAACACTCTTCGCACTAATCTAGTTCATACCTCCCCTCCCTCCACAGATTCTCCTGGTGTCTACTCTATTTCTTGCTCCTCCTGTCCTCTTCAGTACTTCGGAGAAACTGGCCGATCTCTTTCTGACAGACTCAAGGAGCACAAAAATAGTGTTAGGCTTGCCGACACTAATAATGCTCTTTTCTGTCATGTCAGAGATCACAGTCATCCTATTGATTGGTCTTCTGCTAAAACTGTCTACCCTACGTCCATCTTTCATAGTCGCCGCCTGGTTGAATCCTCCCTTATACACAACTTTCCCTGTATGAATCTTAGCCCTGGCTTTGTCTCTGTTGATGCTTTCCTCTCTCATTACATTGTTAAATGCTCTAAACTTCAGAACACCCGTGACTTAACCTGATTCCTTCCCTTTCTTCTCTTCCCCCTTCTCCTTTTTTCTCCTATGGGCTTTCCTTTCTTTCTTCTCTTTTGCCTTGTATTTGTCCTTCCTTTTATTCGCCTTTCTTCCCTCTCGTCCCACCCTTGCGGGCCGCTAGCCTCATTGCAGTGCTCCTTCCCATATGACTGTCTCCTCTACTATTACTACTACTACTACTTCCACTACTTACTCCATCATTACCCCACTCTCTTGTACCCTCCCCTGTCTGCCTGCCTATAAATACCCTTCCTCTGTCTCTGTGTGTTAGTGTGACTTTGTAAATGGTCCAAGTCGGGGCCCAAACGTCGTCGTGTCTCTCTTTATAGTGGGGTTCTGTGTGTATTGTTCCAGTCAGGTATTGTGCCTTTTTTTTATTTATACAGGTGTGACAAAGTGAAAGGGAAAAAGGGGGTTTGCTTATATACAGAGTCACTTATATGTTCAGAACTACAAATGCCCCAAATGATGTAGTTGAAGTATTGCAATAAAGGTCGATAATCAAAAACCCGGTCATCGTGGTTTTCTACAAGCCCCCAGATGCAACGTCCCAACAATTTCAGGAACAGCTTCTGAAAATTGACCACTGTCTGAAAAACTTCCAGCTCCTGCCCCCCAAAATCTTGCTACTGGGGGGTTTAACCCAGGCACCTAAATGGAGGAACATTGCAAACAATGGGTAGCAGAGATAACACCAGGAGGCAGCTCAGATGAAAATTCACACATGCATGAACTTTTAAATCTCTGCACCAAGTTCACCTTAAACCAGCAAATAGTAGAGCCTACAAGATTAGAGAATACGCTGGACCTCATCTTCACCAACAATGATGATCTGAAAGAAATGTCATCATATCAAAAAAAATATACTCAGATCACAACATAATAGAGGTCCAGACATGCATGTGGGGGGCCC
>WNWK01030212.1:0-23695 GCA_009830355.1 Cherax destructor
TTTTTTACTGTCCCAACTGTTATAGAAAGCTGTCATGTTTTTATGAAGTCCGATTTGGTGTTGTCATCTTTTAATATCGATGTGGTTTTATTCCACAGTTCGGACTCATTTGGACATACCCAAAAAAACACTTCCCTTGTTTAATATCTCGGGAGGTAGAGTCTTGAATGCCTACACAAGGGCGTGGCAGCATTTACCACAAAAGATGCATGTAATCCATGCAGAGGAACGTTTGCTTGTTTGGTTGCATATTACACAGGGTTTCATGATTGATTTTTGTTGGTTGCTTTACTGTATATTCTACTAATAGGTTCCCTGAAGTGGTGATCCGTCTATTTGTATCGTATCTATTTTATTTGCATGTGTAAGTGTTGGACAGTCTTACCTCGTAAAAGTTATTCTTACTGTTATTGTTTGGGTGTTTGATAAGGTCCCCTAAAACTCCGTCCGCTTATTGAATCCGGACTCGGATACCAGTTTTGAATTCAGTCAATGGTTCCCTTATTTCTTGGATCTGCGAGATCCAGTGTCACTATTTAATGAATCCTGTAGGGATTGTCTGGGTTACGCGAGACAGATCACTGGAAGATGATTAAACAGAGTAATAATAATAATGATCGGTATGGTACAAAAGTATAACTTGCGTGTTGGAGATAAAAACCGGTCCTTCTGGCAGCTCCTACTGTACGGCACCGTACCTCTGGCACCCTGTTTACTTCTTGCACCCTGGTAAAACCTCACCCCGCTTTAACACCTGGGTTTCCGTGCACTTATGGTTCACTCTACTGGATTTAGATTTTGTTTTTGTTTTTCCTACACCACAACACTGCTGGTTTTTCCTATGATGACTGGAAGATATACGGACTTATGTTAGTGAAATCGTTCACTGACAACTCACAACTCGACACTGTTTATCGTATTTTTCAGCTGGACAAATTACGTATGTCCTCAGGATTGTGCCCCTTTTCGTATTTCATAAATTTTTATATCAATGTAATCACTAGATTTTGGTCAGGTATACTAACAGTTTAAAATTATCAATACACGGACTTGCGTGGTAAGGACCCGGCGGCCGCTGGCAACTGATTTCAAACACGAAACTCATTAGGCCTACACTTCCGCCTTTGTTTTCACCTTAACATCTATTAACTTGTCTGTATACTATGGCACCACTGATATATTCACTATACAGATCTATCTTCACCCTATTTTCAGGGAGACTCCCTACGTATTTCAGATATATTGGCCTCCTGTAGCCGTTCCGTTATTCTTTGCCTTCGCCTGTATAGGGAGCGCCTCTCTCTTTCTAGTTTGCATCTTCTCCTCCTTTTCCTTAAGGGAATTTGCCTTGAGCAAACCTCTAGTGCCACAGAGTTAATTTGGTCTACACATAGGTTAGGATCCGTGATGCTTAGGCAATCTTCCCAGTTTATATCATTTAGGACTTGGTTTACTTGGTCCCACCTTATGTTTTTGTTATTGAAGTTGAATTTGGAGAAGGCTCCCTCGTGGCTGATCACATTTTGTTGATCTGGGGCTCCCCCCATGCATGTCTGGACCTCTATTATGTTGTGATCTGAGTATATTGTTTTTGATATGATGACATTTCATATCAGATCATCATTGTTGGTGAAAATGAGGTCCAGCGTATTCTCTAATCTTGTGGGCTCTACTATACAGTCATCCCTCCGTTTTCGTGTATCTCTGTTTTTGTGTATTTCAGTTTTCGTGCAGTTTTTTCAGGGAAAATTGACCTCTGTTTTCGTGTGATTCCCTCCATTTTCGTGCTTGGTCCGGAACCCTGTCCAGTGCCCAGCGCACATACAAAGCTCTTAAGCCCGCCTCCCACGCACATTCTCAGGCAGTGTAGCATTGTTTCTGGTTGAGTGAACATTATCCTGCGAGTTCATACAAAACATTTCTTAACAATCCATTGTTTTTGGCCCTTGATTATTGTGTGTGACTGCTAAATAAGCCACCATGGGCAAAGAAAGCTCCTAGTGTCAGTCCTTTGGTAAAGAAAGTGAGGAACACCATAGAATTAAAGAAAGAAATCGTAGAAAAGTGGTGAGAGGCAGTGGTGATGAGAGGCAGTGGTGATGAGAGGCAGTGGTGGTGAGAGGCAGTGGTGGTGAGAGGCAGTGGTGGTGAGAGGCAGTGGTGGTGAGAGGCAGTGGTGGTGAGAGGCAGTGGTGGTGAGAGGCAGTGGTGGTGAGGCAGTGGTGGTGAGAGGCAGTGGTGGTGAGAGGCAGTGGTGATGAGAGGCAGTGGTGGTGAGAGGCAGTGGTGGTGAGAGGCAGTAGTGGTGAGAGGCAGTGGTGGAGAGAGGCAGTGGTGGTGAGAGGCAGTGGTGGTGAGAGGCAGTGGTGGTGAGAGGCAGTGGTGGTAAGAGGCAGTGGTGGTGAGAGGCAGTGGTGATGAGAGGCAGTGGTGGTGAGAGTGGTGATGAGAGGCAGTGGTGGTGAGAGGCAGTGGTGGTGAGAGTGGTGATGAGAGGCAGTGGTGGTGAGAGGCAGTGGTGGTAAGAAGCAGTCTTAATGTAGAGTGAGAGGTGAGTAAACAAGATTAAATGAATAAATGAGAGAGAATGAGAGTGTAGAAATTTCGGTAGTTTTGTCAACAAACCAGTTGTTGTTGTTGCTGCTGCTGCTGTTGTTGTTACCAGCCAGCCTGGACAAGAATGATTCCTGTTCACCTTGAAGCGACTGGAAATGAGTGATCTAATGCAGTTAGCATTACAAACTCCGTTTTCTCTTATACTAATGCGTCTGAAGGAGGAAAGAATAGGAAGATGTTTTCATAGCTGGACCGAGTATGCCCGCCACCACATTCGTAATGAGACACATATTTTATTCATTCTAGAGTGTATATCACGTTTTTATGTTATTTATATTGTTTATTATGTCATTAGATAAATAAGCCGTAGAGCTGATATTAGTGTCAAATTGAAGCATTTTGTCCTGCCTCCCAACAATAAACTCGCCTCCCTCTCTCCTCTCCATCTTCCTATACACCAACAAGAGTCGCCAATAAAAGTAAGTGTGATGTTAAATGTTCATTTATACATGTTATTAGTGCTTTATATTTATTTGTTATTCTTTTCTGTATGTAAATCTATATTTAATCTCTAAAAAATAATTTTTTGTTAATACTCCTGGGTGTCTGAAACGGATTAATTGAATTTCCATTATTTCTTATGGGGAAAATGGATTCAGTTTTCGTATGTTTCAGTTTTAGTGCATCCCTCAGGAACGGATTAAACACGAAAACCGAGGGATGACTGTATGCTGGTTTAAGGTGAACTTGGTGCAGAGATTTAAAAGTTCATGCATGTGTGAATTTTCATCTGAGCTGCCTCCTGGTGTTATCTCTGCTACCACATTGTTTGCAATGTTCCTCCATTTTAGGTGCCTGAGGTTGAAATCCCCCAGTAGCAAGATGTTGGGGGCAGGAGCTGGAAGATTTTCCAGACAGTGGTCAATTTTCAGAAACTGTTCCTGGAATTGTTGGGACGTTGCATCCGGGGGCTTGTAGACAACCACGATGACCAGGTTTTGATTCTCGACCTTTATTGCTAATACTTCAACTACATCATTTGAGGCATTTAGTAGTTCTGAACATATAAGTGACTCTGTGATATACAGGCCAACCTCCCCTTTTTGCCTGTTCACTCTGTCACACCTGTATAGGTTGTAGCCCGGGATCCATATTTCATTGTCCAAGTGATCTTTTATGTGGGTCTCTGTGAAAGCTGTAAACATACCATTTGACTCTGTAAGTAGTCCACAAATGTAAGGTATCTTGCTGTTTGTTGCTGGCTTTAGACCCTGTATATTAGCAAAGATGAATGTAGTTGGATTGGTGGTATTGGTGGTATGGGGGAGGGTCTTTTTTTCTTGGCAATAGTATCTGTTGTATTGAGAGTTAGAATAGAATAGGTTAAGGTTAAATGAGTGAGGGATAGGATGTGTGAAGGTTAGGAATGAGTGAGGGATAGGAATGTGAAGGTTAAAAGGAATAGAATGCAAGGTTGGAATGAGGAATAGGAATGTCCAAAGGTTAGGAATGAGTGAGGGATAGGGATGTGTGAAGGTTAGGAATGAGTGAGGGATAGGAATGTGCAAAGGTTAGGAATGAGTGAGGGATAGGGATGTGTGAAGGTGGTTAGTGGGGGGGGGGAATGCAAGACAAAAATTGTCTGTAAGGATGTAACAACAAAAAATCACTGGTTTAGAACTGGTTTTCGATTATAAAAATAATGATGTACAGTAAATACAAACAGGTACTGTAATGACACAACTCATAAGATTTAAATGACCCAAAAAGAGATGATGTTATTTAATGTAAAGTAAATGTCACTATTGGAAATGGGTGAAAGTTGCAGCAGCCTCATGTAGATTATAAAAGTGTGATAAAATACTAACAAAATCATATAAATAAAACAAGAGGAAACTGGACCACTTCTTGCAATAACTGCCAGATCAGCCAAGTTATGATGGTCGTGGGATGGCAGACTGTTGGCTGGAACAGCCTGCTTGATCAGGCAGTCAACAAGGAAGTCTGGCTTCAGGCTTTGTTGCAAAGGTATCACAATAAAACTTATATATGAAGTCACGAGAGACTTACACTCTTCTTGCAAGCTTGAAAATAATTTTCAAATATATTGATGACAAAGTGCAAAAAAAGTTCAATCATAGACATTAGAAAAAATTAGAATGTGATGGTGTAGTACAGTGTCCATTCTCTACTTAAATATAACAAGCTTAGAGATCTGCAATAAAATGGATCCCAGAGTTAAGATCGTTGGATTATAAAGAAAGATTAATTACAAATTCAGTGCTTTGTAGTATTAATAACAAAAATAATTTTATCATTATTATTTGTAGTAGTAGTATTTCAGATTGAGTATTCTTTATCTGAAATGCTTGAATCCGAATCTATCTCTGATTTCGGAATTTTTTGGATTTTGAAATATGAAATAGCTTGGTAATGGGACCCAAGTCTGAACACAAAATCCATATACAGTGGACCCCCGAGTTTCGTAAGGTTCTTATTTCGTAAACATTGTGTTTCGTAAGCTTTTTTCTATTTCGATAATCGTAAACTGGCTCGTGTTTCGTAGCGTATTAGACCTGTCTGCCTGCTCCGCGCCTGCGCAGAACGCAGGATGCCCGCCAGTGAAGCGTTGTTTACCATTGAGAGAACATTACCCAGCGCGCTCTTTCAAACATTCACAATACATTTGGTGTCTTTTTTGGTGGTTTAGTGACTGTCACTGTGAAATAAGTCACCATGGGTCCAAAGAAGCTTCCTAGTGGCACCCCTGTGGTAGCATTCATGCAGTGAGTGTAGCATTCATGCAGTGAGTGTAGCAGGCATGCAGGGAGTTTAGCAGGCATGCAGGGAGTTTAGCATTCATGCAGGGAGTTTAGCATTCATGCAGTGAGTGTAGCATTCATGCAGGGAGTTTAGCATTCATGCAGTGAATGTAGCATTCATGCAGTGAGTGTAGCAGGCATGCAGTGAGTGTAGCAGGCATGCAGGGAGGTTAGCAGGCATGCAGGGAGTGTAACATTCATGCAGGGAGTTTAGCATTCATGCAGGGAGTTTAGCATTCATGCAGTGAGTGTAGCATTCATGCAGTGAGTGTAGCAGGCATGCAGGGAGTTTAGCAGGCATGCAGTGAGTGTAGCATTCATGCAGTGAGTGTAGCAGGCATGCAGGGAGTTTCGCAGGCATGCAGGGAGTGTAGCATTCATGCAGGGAGTTTAGCATTCATGCAGGGAGTTTACCATTCATGCAGTGAGTGTAGCATTCATGCAGTGAGTGTAGCAGGCATGCAGGGAGTTTAGCAGGCATGCAGGGAGTTTAGCATTCATGCAGGGAGTTTAGCAGGCATGCAGGGAGTGTAGCATTGATGCAGGGAGTTTAGCATTGATGCAGGGAGTTTAGCATTCATGCAGTGAGTGTAGCATTCATGCAGTGAGTGTAGCAGGCATACAGGGAGTTTAGCAGGCATGCAGGGAGTTTAGCATTCACAGGGAGTTTAGCAGGCATGCAGGGAGTGTAGCATTCATGCAGGGAGTTTAGCATTCATGCAGGGAGTTTAGCATTCATGCAGGGAGTTTAGCATTCATGCAGGGAGTTTAGCATTCATGCAGGGAGTTTAGCATTCATGCAGGGAGTTTAGCATTCATGCAGGGAGTGTAGCATTCATGCAGGGAGTGTAGCAGGCATGCAGGGAGTGTAGAAAGCATGCAGGGAGTGTAGCAGGCATGCAGGGAGTGTAGCAGGCATGCAGGGAGTGTAGCAGGCATGCAGGGAGTGTAGCAGGGAGTGGGGATTCCTCTTCTTAGAGGCTGAAGAATTCCTCCCCCAACAAGTGTTTAATTGTGATGAAACAGGCCTGTTTTGGAAGAAAATGCCCAAGAGGACCTTCATTACTCATTACCCTATCTTCCAGATGCCTGCAACTCTTCAATAAAAGTAAGTAAATGTATATATATTTTTTTTAATTATTTTGTATGTGAATTTACATTATTTCTTATGGGAAATAATGGTTCGAATTTCGTAAACTTCGTGTTAAGTAATAGCTCCTGGAACGAATTAATTACGATACTCGGGGGTCCACTGTATATTTTATATACAGCTTATACACATAGGCTGAACATAGTTTTATACAATATTTTTAATAAAAGCAGCATCTGCAGAATACCTGCATCAACTGTTAAAAAAAAAAATAGCAATCTCAGTCTCCACCTATGATGCTGTGTGTGTTTATTAAAAGCTACTGTATACTATATTTTTTTATCACTCTTACCCATAAGGGTATCTGCAGACCTTTTTTTACATTTTCAAAAATATCTTCGCACCACAGAGCAGAAAATAAGCACAAAACACATGGTAATCACAGTGAGTACTGTAATGCGCATAGGTCTGGTGGTGACAACTGTTAATAACAAGCTGGCACCAACAGAACGACAGAGCCCCACCCAGGGTATTTGAGGTCGTGTGTTCCAACTGTCTGGGCACACACAGACCTGCACAATACCTGGGAACCTCCCCAGAACCAATTGGAATTTTTCATTTGTGGTGTCATGTCGGTGCTCGAAAGTTTTGGATTATAGAGCATTTTGAATTTTGGAGCTTAGGATAAGGTATACTCAGCCTATACAGTGGACCCCCGAGTTTCGTAAAAACTTCACTCCTGAAGTCTGCTCAAGTGCCATTACCAAACGAATTTACCCCCTTAAGGAAAAATGTCACGTAGGTTAGTCTGTTTCAGACCCCCAAAAATACTTTTCCACAAGCACTTACAATATTATACTTACATAAATGTACGATTTCCGGGGTTTATGAAACTCGGGGTCCACTGTATTATTATATTTATTGTAATTATTATTATTATTATTATTATTATTATTATTATTATTATTATTACTATTTATTATTATTAGTTTTTCTAAAAAATTACAAAAGTATTATATAATATTTTGTTAGATTTTGCCTCTTTTATTTTTTGAAACCCCCATTGTTATGCACAATATTTCAGGCAGATTAGAACTAAAATTGTGATACTTTTAAATTACATAGTTCATGTGAAAATTTTTAAGTTATGATATTAATATAAAAAAATTAACAGGTACATATAGTAATATGTTTTTAAATAATTCAGTACAAATGTCAACGTGAGGAAAGAGAAGCACATGAGTTTATACAAGGATACGGGAAAATTAATAAGTTAGATTTCTTGACACCTTCATGAAGAAAATCAGGAAACCATAGATTAGAAAGAACACAAGAAAATATTTCTTAGCAAATTGAGTGATAGATAGCTGGAATGGGATCAAAGACAAGGTGGCACAGGCTTCAAGTGTTGGAAACTTTAAAAATGTTTACAGTTTCACAAATACATACTATATATGGAAGACGAAAAGCTGTGATGAGCATAGTTCTGCTGCTTTAAACATTTACATACCCACCCACCCGGATAATGAAATTGAATTGGATAATCATTTTGTTACAAAAGGATTAATTTGAGTCTCGCTAAGTATATCAAAGAAGCGAGAGAAGAAAATCTGAGAAGTTTAGGTTAAACTTTTCATATATATAGCCTGTGAAATTTTTCCTCTTGTAACAATGAGTTGAATTATTGTCAACTCTATGTTTAGTATAAATATTTCTTTTACTGGGTATTGTTAAATTACAATCAGGAGATAATAATCGGACAATAAATTAATATCTTTAATACTAAATAGTTTTAACAAATATTCTCTTTACTGGAGATTGATTCTTCAGAATAACAATGGCCGTAAATCTCGAGATATAATTAATCTTATTTACAATAATCACTGGAATCAAGTGGGATATTAATCTAGATAATAGAAACAAACGAACGACCAACAAAAACACCGCTGAGACATTCAATATGATACTAATAAGAGTACTGAAACTCCCGTCTTTCAATAAAGACTACTGTAAAACTTAGAAAACTCTCAGAACAGCGAAGACTGTACTACAATGAAACCTAGAGTAGCGAAAAGAAACAAAAGAACCGTGAGTAAACCAAGATGAGAGTCTATACAGAGCTCAAGGAAGAGGAGACTATTCAAGGCTAGAGTTGAGCTGCTACTACTTCGGACAACGCCTCCTCACCAGATGTCACCTCGGTACATGAACTCTATCCGAGAAACGATAGACTCAACTACCCCATGGTAGTTAGGACAGCAGTCCCAGACTTAAATTAATAAAAGACAACCTACCTATACACATAGCTAAAATTATAGGGACAGATAATATTATAAAGCACAATAGCATTATTTTAGCTATTAATAAAGATATCGGAAATATAGTATTAAGTGAATAGGAAATAATACACATATATCAGACATATCCTTTGTCTTCTGGACAGGGACACAACACATTTTGAGATATAAATATTACGAGGTGTTTAGAGTAGAGCTCTACATTAAATTTAAACTAATGTCATTTTGATTTTTGTGTAATTATCTTAACTTATTTTTTGCAAAAAAAAAACAAAAAATTGGTGTTAGATGATTGTCATTATTATTGTCCCATATATGTCACTATTTTCAAGTTAGAAATTTTAAAACTTGTAATGATGTCATAATTACAGGCAGGTTTGTGCCATAATTTTGTTATATTGAGGAACATGAGGCCCATCATTATGGACATTGTTGTTCATGGAGGGAGGGGCTAAATGTTGCTGAAGTCATTATACTGAACCTAATCAAGAAGCTAGCTAACTTAATTTTTCTATCTGAGGTGAGATATACAATGATCAAAGTGTATGGGAAAAATTTCTTTACATTGTAAAATTTTTAATGATGGAGACAGCTTATTGAATGTAGATAAGTAAACTATCAGTTATATTCATGTTACTGTATACATTTGTGTAGGTTTTTTGTTACTTTATACATCACTTTGTCATACCATGGCACAGGTGGGGTTTGAACCCATGGCAAGTGAGTCCTAAAACTCACGGGCCAGTACGTTTGTCTGAAAGTTTTAAGACTTACTTCCCATGGGTTCAAACCTCACCCGTTCTGTGATTTGTTTGCAATCGTGTTATTGCGATTTCATAACTTACTGTCATATAGTATGAGATTCACAAGATGGTTCTTCAAGAAAGTGTATGTAAAGTTTAGTGTGCATGGCTTGAGTGGCTAGTACCATCATTTTCAAGTACAAATTCTTCACTAGCCATCTGTTAGCAGATGCTTCTCCTTGATATTTATATCTCCCCAGAATGCAAATCTTTTCTCATACTGCTGTATATATTTGCTAGGATGTATGAAATTAAATATTTAATTGTGTTGTGCCAAGACATCGCAGGGATATTTGGAATCAGTTATTGCTATTTTTATTAGTACGTACGTACATAAATGCTAATGAATTTTTTTTACTTAATCTTTCTTTTATACACACACACTCACAGACAGACATACATGCATACATACATACACACTATATACGTACAGTACATATTTTCTACGTATATACAGGAAGCCCTTGATATAACGGACTAATAGGGGGATTGTTTGAGTGTCCGTTAAATGTTAAATAATAGCAGAAAAAGCACTGAGTACTCTACTGTACACTTAATATAGTACGTATTGCATCCCCGATTTACCACTGTACCATATTAAATGTTGAAAATATAAAAATAAAAAGTTAATTTTGCCCAGCAGATTTTGTCTGTTATTGCAGAAGTCTGTTATATCAAGGTTTATAGAGAAAGGGGCACTCCAATATTTCATATGTATTTTGAAATATTCTTTGGTAGAGTGCAAATACAGTGGACCCCCGGCTAAAGAAAAAACTTCATTCCAGAAGCCTGCTCAAATGCCATTACCGAACGAATTTACTTCCTTAAGAAATAATGTCACGTAGGTTAGTCTATTTCAGACCCCCAAAAATACACTTCCACAAGCACTTACAATATTATACTTACATAAGAACATAAGACCATAAGAAAGAAGGAACACTGCAGCAGGCCTACTGGCCCATGCGAGGCAGGTCCAAGTCTCCCACCGGCTTAAGCCAATGCCCCGACCCAGCCAGGTCAGGTTACATTCACTTAAGGAAGGAGCACGGCATCTGACCTAGTAGCACAAGCTAGTCAGGACCAACTCACACCCACCCGCACCCACTCATATATTTATCTAGCCTATTTTTAAAACTGCACAACGTTTTAGCCTCTATAACTGTACTTGGAAGTTTGTTCCACTCATCAATGCTTTCCTATATCCTTCCTGAATCTGAATTTATCCAACTTAAAGCCATTGCTGCGAGTCCTGTCAATACTAGATATTTTTAGCACGCTATTCACATCCCCTTTATTTATTCCTGTTTTCCATTTATACACCTCAATCATATCTCCCCTAATTCTATGCCTAATTGTACGATTTCCGGGGTGTTCGTTAGCCAGGGGTCCACTGTATAGTAGTAAGGTAACAAATTTAACCTTAGGAAAGCACTCAGTTCGAAGGGGATGTATGCCTTCATGCCAATGAAAACCTTTTTTTATCCAGGTATTATTCCTTTGAGATTAGCACTTCTCTAAGAATGTGTTACAGTAAAACCTCGATTTAATGCACCCTGATGTAACTCTTCAGATATAAGATAAAATCTGTGATTGGACAACATTCGTAAGTAATGGATAGTCTGTTAAATCCAGAATTTACATTATTCTTACAGTTTGTTTGGTAAATTCACTTCAGATTTAACATAAAGTTTGTTAAATCAAAATTGTCAGATTTCATTGTGCTCTGATGGGTAAATTTATTTTCAAATTTAACTGATTTAAGTCCAGTAAATACAGAAATGTATATATTACTCTTATAATCATGGAAAACTATTCTCATAATTTGAATTTAATGAAGTCATTGTTATTGGACACTCCCCCCCATTAGTTCATGAAACCCAGGGTTCACTATAGTAATTAGGAAAGCACTTTATCAATGCAATAACTTGCCAACATCTGGCAAAAGGTTGAGTGACTGTGTCTGTCCCCTTACCTCTCATGGCCATTACAGGTAACATCTTAGTCTGTTGACATTTTCTGAGGATGCTTTGAAATACTTATGAAAACTTGGAGCTCGAACATTTATTTTGTTGTCAGACTATGTTCTTTCCTTCCACCTTGGTATCATTGCAGTTACATGGCTTCCTGCCTATATTCCATGTTTCTTCTTTCTTGTTTTGATAGGCAAGACTGGCATTTTAACCCCTTAGCTCTCCAAACGTAGGTCTATGTTCTCTCGTGTAACGCTCCGAACGTCTTTTTTTACATGCTTTCTTATGGAGAAAATCAAGATCGGAGTGCTAGCGGTAAGAACGTAGATCTATGTTTGGACAGTTAATGGGTTAAACACCAACTTTGCACACTGCATGAAGTGTTGGGGCTGCAAATAGTTTTATATAAGGGATGATATTTTTTTTAACTTCATTATACATAACATGAAACACAAACTTCATTTTGATTCTCATCAATTCAGCTCTTAACATTTATTTTATATGGTTGTAGTGGTGGTAGAGTATTTTACTTGTCAAGAGAAATTTGAAAATTTCTTCTGATGTGGGTCTTAGTCATATGATGCGCCCAGTGGAGCATTTGATATTTTGATTGAGGCTTTCTATTAGCTTACTGGTGTGGCCCCTTCCATCAAAAATAAATATTGCATCATAAAATATGTTGGTAATTTGTGGAGCGCACACAAAAACAAAGTATCATCACACTAATGTACTAAAAATATCATAATGTTATTTATATATGGATGTTATTGCAGCTCCTTCATTTTTCCTAGGTTGTATTCTTTGTTTATCACCGTATCCATAAAATGTATTTATTTCTTATTTTGTTATCTAAGATGTTAATTAAAGTCATAAGACATCTCTGTTGTTCTCATATTTAGTATGATTAAGATGGATTTACATAGTATTTAATGATAAGTGTGAATGGAGACAGTTGTGAAGGTGTTTTAAATTGAATATAAACATTTATTAAACTTGTTTTTGATTTGCATCATAGATCCAAGGTGGTGGGTGAGCAACCCAAAATGTTTTTTTGTCATTCATTTTATCACTGTGTTGACAGAGGTGCATAGATACTACAGTTCAGATGCCCCTCCCCTCCTAACTGCAAATATCTGCACCCCTCCTTCAGAGGGCAGGCACTGTACTGAAATCCTCCAGGACTCAAATCTGGCTAACTGGTTTCCATGAATCCCTTCATATTACCTTGCTCACACTCCAACAGCACATGTCATAAAAACCAGTTTGTTCCACTCATCCCTATGTAACATGTTTGAACACGCCTACTGGATGTGCGAGCCCCTCATACATAAAGCCATCTTTACCCCATCCCTCCAACCTTTCCTAGAATGACCCCTACCCCTCTTTCCCTCCACTACAGATTTACACACCCTTCAAGTCATCTTATTTTGCTCCATCCTCTCTAAATGACCAACCCCAACTAGGAAACTCTCATGATCCTACATAGCAATATCACATCTTATCCCAGGTCCATTCCTGTGGCCTGTAATGCCAAGTTCAACTTTTTCTCAGGGTCTTTATGGCATATCCTTTTGCCATTGTCCTGCCCCACACCACCACCTTTATCCTACCATTTCTCAAACTTTTGCCTTGTTACGCTGAATGATCCACATGAGTTTAGTGGTCAACACAAATACAGTGGACCCCCGGTGTTCGTCCTGCTCCAAACTCGCCCTTTTATGTAAGTGTATTTTTTTAAATGCTTTTATAAGTGTATTTTTGGGGGTCTAAAAGGACTAGTCTACTTTACATTATTCCTTATGGGATTATTATAATCAAAAGAAAGAAGCGCTAAACCACAGGGGTTATTCCTTATGGGAATAAATTTGTTTGGTAATGACACTTGAACAGCATTCTGGAACGAAAAAATCACGATAACCGGGGGTCCACTGTATGTTAAAATCTTGGCTCTTAATCTAAGGAAGGGGGACATCCTTCCTTCCATTGGATTGAATCTGATTGCCTCTTGTTCCCTATGCATTGTGTAACACTCATGGGTTTCATGCATCCTCATGATTATAAAATAGTGGTACAAATGAACCCAAACAGAGAAAATAAATTAAAAGAGAATAGTGTACATTCCAGCTTACAAATGAGGATCCCCTCAAGGAGGTGCCTTAAAGCTGGTGAAGGACTTTTGATCCAATGGATCTTGAGCTACCCTTCTCAAGATCATACCCCATATACAGTGGTACCTCGGTTAACAATATTTTTTCGTTCCAGAATGCTGTTCAAGTGCCATTACCAAACGAATTTATCCCCATAAGGAATAATGTAAAATAGACTAGTCCTTTTAGACCCCCAAAAATACTTAAAAAAGCATTTAAAAAAATAAACTTACATAAAAGGGCGAGTTTGGGGACCATCGTTAACCGAGGTACCACTGTATTACTGAGTGGTGTATGACACAAGTGAAGCACTTCCCCACATAAAATGCATAATACGTACACAAGGCCCTCTGTGGTAACATAAGTGTAAAAGTGAGAGAATACATATGAAAGTCACCAAGAGACATAATGCATATAAAAGTGACCTGGTGGCTAAAGCTCTTGCTTCACACGGCAAGGGCCTGGGTTCAATTCCCAGCGAGGGTAGAAACATTGGGCATGTTTCTTTACACCGGTTGTCTATGTTCTCCATCAGTAAAATGGGTACCTGGGTGTTAGTGGACTGGTGTGGGTTGCATCCTGGGACACTGACCTAATTTGTGGGAAATGCTCAGCATAACAAGGGGCTTTATATGTAGTATTATGCTGTTCTATATGACCCTTGTGGTTTAGCGCTTCTTTTGATTATAATAATAATATGTAGTAGTATGTCACTGATGTCAGCTAGGCCTGTATACCTTGTACATGTACTTGTAGTAAATAAAGATAGTATTATTATTATATTATTATTTTTCATTATTTTTTCATATGTATCATAGTATGTACTGTACTTGATATAAATCTATAATATCAATGTTATTTGGTTTATTTGATCAATTTTATATTATAAGTAATAAATTCTGCTTATTTCATGCTTGTATAACATAGTACATTTTCTAGTTCATCCTTTCATTGTTCCATGTACCAGTTAAAGGAGGTAGGACTAGGGACTGGTATGCCTCATATTAATAATATAATAATAATAATCTTTATTTCTACAAGTACATGTATAAGGTATACAGACCATAGCTGACATCAATGACATACTACTATATAGAAAGTCCCTTGTTATGCTGAGCATTTCCCGCAAATTAGGTCAGTTTTGTCCCAGGATGCGACCCACACCAGTCCACTAACACACAGTTGAATCTAAGCTTTACAATGACTAGCGGTTGGGTTTAGTCCTGACTCTTTTCCTTAGTCTATAATACTTCCTCTCCCCCACCTATTCTTCGCCTATCCTCACTTATAATACTTCCTCTCCCCCACCTATTCTTCACCTATCCCCACTTATAATACTTCCTCTCCCCCACCTATTCTTCGCCTATCCTCATAATACTTCCTCTCCCCTACCTATTCTTCGCCTATCCCCACTTATAGTACTTCGTCTCCCCCACCTATTCTTCCCCTATCCCCACTTCCCCCTCGCCCCATGTGGGTTCTTACCTGTGACTCCATTCATTGCTAATGAACGTTTTCTAACACAAAATTTACATTATAATTCTGTGGGAAGTACTATCTTCACTATAACACAGCACTATCTTCACTATAACATAGCACTATCTTCAATATAACATAGCACTATCTTCACTATAACATAGCACTATCTTCACTATAACATAGCACTATCTTCACTATAACATAGCACTATCTTCACTATAACATAGCACTATCTTCACTATAACACAGCACTATCTTCACTATAACATAGCACTATCTTCTCTATAACACAGCACTATCTTCACTATAACACAGCACTATCTTCACTATAACACAGCACTATCTTCACTATAACACAGCACTATCTTCACTATAACACAGCACTATCTTCACTATAACACAGCACTATCTTCACTATAACACAGCACTATCTTCACTATAACACAGCACTATCTTCACTATAACAACACTATCTTCACTATAACACAGCACTATCTTCACTATAACACAGCACTATCTTCACTATAACACAGCACTATCTTCACTATAACAGCACTATCTTCACTATAACAGCACTATCTTCACTATAACAGCACTATCTTCACTATAACACAGCACTATCTTCACTATAACACAGCACTATCTTCACTATAACACAGCACTATCTTCACTATAACAGCACTATCGTCACTATAACAGCACTATCTTCAATAAAGTATTATTATTATTATTTATTATCTTCACTATAACAACACTATAACAGCACTATCTTCACTATAACAGCACTATCTTCACTATAACAGCACTATCTTCACTATAACAGCACTATCTTCACTATAACATAGCACTATCTTCACTATAACACCTTCACTATAACAGCACTATCGTCACTATAACACAGCACTATCGTCACTATAACATAGCACTATCGTCACTATAACAGCACTATCGGCACTATCGTCACTATAACATAGCACTATCGTCACTATAACATCACTATCGGCACTATAACAGCACTATCGTCACTATAACCACTATCTTCACTATAACATAGCACTATCTTCACTATAACATAGCACTATCTTCACTATAACATAGCACTATCTTCACTATAACATAGCACTATCTTCACTATAACATAGCACTATCTTCACTATAACATAGCACTATCTTCACTATTGTAGCACTCCACAGTATCATTATGTAAGAATCCACAGTATCATTATATAAGACTCCACAGTATCATTATATAAGACTCCACAGTATCATTATATAAGACACCACAGTATCATTATATAAGACTCCACAGTATCATTATATAAGACACCCCACTATGACTATATAACACCATATAGTATCACTATCACTATATAACACCATATAGTATCACTATCACTATATGGTGCCTATGCGAACATTTTTATGGTGTATAAATACATTTAGTTGAGTTTATTAAGTTGTTCCCCGCTGGTCCAGTGGTCAGCACATCTCTCTAGTAACTCAAGCGTCGCAGGTTCGAGCCCCGCTAGTATCCAGTTTCCTCAGATTAATAAGTGAAGAGAATGGCCGTCGAATTTGTTGGAATGTATCACCCTCTCCTGGAGGCTACCAGAAAACTGCGTGGAACTGAAGTCTCCACCATTGTTCGTGAGACGCCTCGATCCTTCGGTAAGGTATGCAAAGTTTGTTTCAACAACTAGCAGCTACTTTCCCAGCCTCCTATGCCCAAAGGCCATGGGCGTATCGTAGGTTTGACTGGTAAACGCCACTGTGTGTCACTCTATGCCTGCCTGGATGGTACCTTGCTATACTATAACCCTGGTGGTAGTGAGAAGGCCGGCCTCCGACTGGTAAAAGAATATGGCGAAAAGCATTACCCTTACTTCACAAACATTCAGTGCATTACCAGCGTAGAACAGGACGCTGCTACCTGCTCGTACCATGCACTAGCCTTCATGGATCTTGTAGTCAGCTCCGGCCTCACGGACCCCATGGAGATCATTTACTGGTTCCACATTAGGATGAAATACTTCCCGGGATGTAAAGCAATCAGCTTAGAAAGCAATCTAACTGATTCCCAGAAATAAATCTATTCTCAGCGTAGAACAGGACGCTTACTGGAAATGACACTAGCTGCAACAAAGAAGACAGTTCCCCTGGACCCCTATAAGCGATCTTACTGGACATGGATGTCCCCGGAGAAAGCACAACTATAAGCACATGCTAACTGAGTTCAAAATGAAATAGGAATTCACTGGAATTCATGCGCGTTGTGTGGAGTTTAAAGTAGACATGCTAGTGCAAAGTAGAGGTTGTGTGACTGTAAGTGACTGGCAGTGGGATGTCCGGTAGGGGTGTGTGTTGTGTGGTGTGTGTGGTAGTGTGGTGTGTGGTAGTGTGGGTGTGTGTGTGGTAGTGTGGGTGTGTGTGTGGTAGTGTGGGTGTGTGTAGGTGATGTGTGGGTGGGTGTGTGATAGTGTGGGTGTGTGTGTGATAGTGAATGTTTAGGGAAGTTATGGAGTTTAGAATCGTAATAGTCTGAGTATTTTTATGTGGGTGTTGTAATAGACCTTTGGTATGTTGTATAGGAAATAGAGAAATGGAGTTATAAACTCTCTAATTCACTTAATGAGTCTGATGGTTCTAACATGGTATGTTTATAGAAAACAGAACTATTACAGAAACACTGCTAAGGTATGTTTTGTAACAACCTGCAGTCCTGACACTGAGATATCATAACCACACAGAGAAAAACATAAAAGACACAATATTACACTGAAACCATGAGTCCTGCAACACTGAGATGACAATGAACAAAACAACACTAGCAGACAACATAACACAACAGAAACACAGCAGGAATCAACAGCAGAGCAGAAACAACCACAACACAACAGATCAACACAAACAACAGCAGAAATCAGCAACAACCAGCAGCAAATCACAACACAACAGATAGCACAACACAGCAGAATACAACACCAGCAGAACACAACACAACAGGAATCAGCACAACACAGCAGGAATCACCACAACACAGCAGAATCACAACACAGCAGGAATCACACAACACACAGGAATCACCACAACACAGCAGGAATCACCACAACACAGCAGGAATCACCACAACACAGCAGGAATCACCACAACACAGCAATAGGAGTCAGCACAACACACCAGGAATCACCACAACACAGCAGGAGTCAACACAACACAGCAGGAGTCAGCACAACACAGAAGGAATCACCACAACAACAGGAATCACCACAACACAGCAGGAATCACCACAACACAGCAGGAATCACCACAACACAGCAGGAATCACCACAACACAGCAGGAATCTCCACAACACAGCAGGAATCTCCACAACACAGCAGGAATCACCACAACACAGCAGAAATCACCACAACACAGCAGAAATCACCACAACACAGCAGGAGTCAGCACAACACAGCAGGAATCACCACAACACAGCAGGAATCACCACAACACAGCAGAAATCACCACAACACAACAGGAATCACCACAACACAGCAGGAATCACAACACAGCAGGAATCACCACAACACAGCAGGAATCACACAACACAGCAGGAATCACCACAATACAGCAGGAATCATCACAACACAGCAGGAATCACTACAACACAGCAGGAATCACAACAGCAGGAATCACTACAACACAGCAGGAATCACAACACAGCAGGAATTACCACAACACAGAAGGAATCACCATAACACAGCAGGCAACAAATCAGATAAAACAATAACACAGCAGTAACACACTAGAAACTAAAACACAGCAGGTAACATAGTAGCCGACAAAACACTGGTAACAGTAATTTGTTGTGCATTATAGTGTTGTGGTTTGTAGCATAGTGCTGTGTTGTGTACTGTAATACAATACAATTATTATTATTATTATTATTATTATTACAATAAAAAAGAAGCGCTAAACCACAGGGGTCATACAGCGCAGAATATAATACAATTACTTCTGAATTATTTTTTTTTGCAGTTGATTTGCTTGGTTAGCTGAGTGGGTAGAGCGTCGGGTTGTAAATTTGAGGAGGGAGGTTCGAGCCCCGCCTGAAGCTTTGTTTTTATTAATGGAGAGTTGTTGATTAAAGTTAATATAGAACACTAAGTACGAGAGTGAGAGTCGTAGCTACGAAAGTGAAGTCACGATGACTTATTCCTTCTGTGTAAAGTGAACCAATGAACATGGTTACAGTATTCTTCATACATAAACACGTCATCTATAAAATATTTGCAAATATCATCATTACTATAAAAGCTGTAAATTGACTTCAGAAAATGTATTGAAGATCCGCGCATATTGATGTTTGGGGGCTCTGGTAGCTAAAGCTCTCGCTTCACACGGCGAGGGCCTGGGTTCGATTCCCAGCCAGGGCAGAAACATTGGGCGTGTTTCTTTACACCCGTTGTCTAGGTTCCCATCAGTAATTACCCCTGTGGTTTAGCGCTTCTATTTGATTATAATAATAATAATCCCCATCAGTAAAATGGGTACCTGAGTGTTAGTCGACTGGTGTGAGTCGCATCCTGGGACACTGACCTAATCTGCCCGAAATGCTCAGCATAACAAGGACTTTCTATATAGTAGTATGTCATTGATGTCAGCTAGGACTGTATACCATGTACATGTACTTGTAGTAAATAAAGATATTATTTATTTATTATTTATTTATTGCTGGTTCCAATACGTTTTCTCTAGAATTTATGTTTAGCAGTAATAAAGTAATAAAGGTAGTTTTTATGTATCTGTTTATTTTCTAGTATAAGTATTCATTGTAATAATTATTGTGAGTAGAAATAAAGTTTATAGAGGCGAGTTGAGCGCCTTTTGTAGAAGTTTTGTAAAGAAGTTGTGTTGAAAGTGTGGAGGGAAAGACGAGAAGTATTTTGTAAACAAACCTGGACTGCCGTCTTTTGTCTGCTCTTATAGCTCAGTCTGCTGCTAACAAGTAGTTGTTTTGATATAACCAGAACCAGCCTCCAGCGGCTTATTAACTCTCTAAGTTTATTCAAGTACATTATCATACATGGCCCCGTGGCCTGGCTGGGAAAGCTGTCGCTTCACACATGGAGGGCCCGGGTTCGATTCCCGGAGAAGGTAGAAACATTTCCACGCGTTTCCTTACACCTGTAGTCCTGTTCACGAAGTAGGCACCTGGGTGTCAGTCAACTGGTGTGGGTGGCATCCTGGGGGACAAGATTGAGGACCACAATGGAAATAAGACAGACAGTCCTCGATGATCCATTGACTTTCTTGGGTTATCCTGGGTGGTTAACCCTCAGGGTTAAAAATCCGAACAAAATCTTATCATATCTATCATATATAGCAGCGTATGTGTAAAGACCTAGGATAACCCAAAAAAGTCAGACAGTAACTTATTTCCATTGGGGTCCTTTTATTCTTACCTGGAGAGAGTTCCGTGGGTCAACGCCCCCGCGGCCCGGTCTGTGACCAGGCCTCATAGCACAAATAATACCTCTACATTGTATGATTACAGTCAATTGTACAAATAGTGATTATTTAAGGTTTAAATGATTGTTTATGTATGACCCATGTAACTACCTTATACCAGCCTATTTTAACCTAACTAGTTAAATCAGTTTTCCTTTTAATATTTTAATAGATTTCTGCTAATAGTTATCAGAGATGTGGAGTAAGACTATTTCTCAGGTAAATCTCTGAATCTGTGACCTATACAGTGGACCCTCGGTTAACGAATACCCCGGAAATCGTACAGTTATGTAAGTATAATATTTTAAGTGCATGTGGAAGTATATTTTTGGGGGTCTGAAATAGACTAACCTACGTGATATTTTTTCTTAAGGGAGTAAATTCGTTCGGTAATAGTGCTTGAGCAGACTTCAGGAGTAAAGTTTTTACGAAACTCGGGGGTCCACTGTACCTAACACCCAAACGGATTCGTTGAAAAAATAAAGTATCCGCGACCAGATTCATAAGTGAACGGGGGTTTTAGGTGGCCTTATCAAACACCCAAACAATAACTTAAGAGTGTACCTGGAGTATACCTGGAGAGAGTTCCAGGGGTCAATGCCCCTTCGGCGCAGTCTGACCAGGCCTCATGTTGGATCAGAGCCTGATTTAAGGTTTAAGGTGAATTTGTTGCAGAGATTTAAAAGTTCATGTGTGTGCGAGCTTTCATCTGAGCTGCCTCCTGGTGTTATCTCTGCTACCACATTGTTTGCAATATTCTTCCATTTTAGATGCCTTAGGTTGAAATCCCCTAGGAGCAAGATGTTGGGGCAGGAGCTGGAAGATTTTCCAGACAGTGGTCAATTTTCAGAAGCTGTTCCTGGAATTGTTGGGACGTTGCATCCGGAGGCTTGTATACAACTGTGATGACTAGGTTTTGATTCTCGATCTTTATTACTAATACTTCAACTACATCATTTGAGGCATTTAGTAGTTCTGAACATATAAGTGACTGTGATATACAGACCAACCCCCCCTTTTTGCCTGTTCACTGTCACATCTGTATAGGTTGTAGCCCGGGATCCATATTTCATTGTCCAAGTGATCTCTTATGTGGGTCTCTGTGAACGCCGCAAACATAACATTTGACTCTGTAAGCAGTCCACGGATGTAAGGTATCTTGTTGTTTGTTGCTGGCTTTAGACCCTGTATATTTGCAAAGATGAATGTCGTTGGATTGGTGGTATGGGGGGGGGGGTCTTTTTTTCCTGGCACTAATATCTGTTGTGTTGGAGTGGAGGGCATTGACTGTGATTCCACTCCAGAAATGATTGCAGTTGGTGTACGATTTCTGTCATTTCCTGCCAGCTTTTTTTCCTTCCTGGCACTAAAAAACCTCTTTCTCCGGAGTGGCTGTTGCTACCCAGGTTTTGCCATGGTCTGGATGTTCTGAGCCGTCTTGTACCCTTTAGGTGGTATGCCTGGCAATATAAGTTATAGCACTGCCTTTCCTGAACTGATGAGTGGCACATTTCAGGGTGGAAAAGCTTACAGGATGGGAGGTTGCATTTTCCTGTTTTCATATGGGCACGGCATTTTCTGGGGTGATCATAATTGCATGTCCCATCTGTTTTCCCAGATATTCCATGCCTGCAGATACCAAGTGCATAATATTCACACAGGCCTGGTTTCCGTTTGCCCTGGTTTTTTGTGACTGTGTTCCCCATTGTATTCCCTATTGATGGGTGTGTTCCTGTCTCGTTTCTATCTTCGGCACTAGTGCTAACAATGGAGTTCCTTCATCACGTATTCTCTGGGGTAATTTATCTCTTCCAGTTTTATTTCCTGGGCATCCCCCTGTTTACTATCTACCGTGGTATTGCTAGTTTGTAACATTGGTTTTTGTGTGTCCTTGTCTACACCTGTTCCAGGGGTCAATGCCCCTTCGGCCCAGTCTGTGACCAGGCCTCATGTTGGATCAGAGCCTGATCAACCAGGCTGTTACTGCTGGACGCACGCAGTCCAACGTATGAACCACAGCCTGGCTGGTCAGGCACCGACTTTAGGTGCCTGTCCAGTGCCTGCTTGAAGACAGCCAGGGGTCTGTTGGTAATCCCCCTGATGTATGCTGGGAGGCAGTTGAACAATCTTGGGCCCCTGACACTTATTGTGTTGTCTCTCAACGTGCTAGTGGCACCCCTGCTTTTCATTGGGGGATGTTACATCGCCTGCCGAGTCTTTTGCTTTCGTAAGGAGTGACTCTCGTGTGCAAGTTTGGTACTAATCCCTCGAGAATTTTCCACGTGTATATAATAATGTATCTCTCCCGCCTGTGTTCTAGGGAGTACAGGTTTAGGAACTTCAAGCGTTCCCAGTAATTGAGGTGGTTTATCGCAGTTATGTGTACCGTGATGGTTCTCTGCACATTTTCTAGGTCAGCAATTTAACTTGCCTTGAAAGGTGCAGTTAGTGTGCAGCAATATTCCAGCGTAGATAGAACAAGCGACCTGAAAACTGTCTACATGGGCTTGGTATCCCTGGTTTTGAAGGTTCTCATCATCCATCCTGTCATTTTTCTAGCAGATGCGATTGCTACGGTGTTATGGTCCTTGAAATAAATGGTATAAAATACCGACACAATGGAAAAATAAACACATAAGCAGTATAATGTGATCCTTTATTGACAACGTTTCGCCCAAGCAGTGGGCTTTATCGAGTCACAGACAGATCTACCTGGAAAATGAGTAACATGAATATATACGTATAGGATATAGTCAGGTGGAGAATGCTGGGTCAGGTGGAGAAAGCTGCATGTGACAGTCTTAAAAGTAGTGTGATAGTTAAAACTTTGTGTGACTTAAATGACCTGCAGTGTTCCATTCTTGAGTTCTAGGTGGGATAGCATTGAAGAAGTTTCTTGGCAATAGGTTCAGCTATGTTGTAGAAACCGTTGTTCTGGTTGAAGTTGTTGGATATACAGATAAGTGATGATTCCAGGATTCTTCGGTATTGCGTGTTGTCTTCTCTGGCGATGAGTCTTGCGTTTCTGTAGTTGATTAAA
>WNWK01030213.1:0-23695 GCA_009830355.1 Cherax destructor
ATGAAAATAATATGAAATATTCTATAAAAATATTATTTTTATAATTTTTAAGATTTTTAAAAATATTAATAATTAATAAATATTCAAAATGCTATAAACTTGATTTTATTGCATTTTGACGATTTAAGGATTTCAGATTTTAAAAATATTTTTTGATAAAATTACCTATAGAAGCTTCCTAAAAGAAAATCATAAAATTTTGCTTACTTTTCCCATAAATTTCAATTCATAGAAATTTATTTAAAGTGTAAAATTAGTATTTTAGCTAAAAATGATTTTCAAAAAGATAAACTTCTAAAAGTAAATATGAATTAAAATAATTTTAGCAATTTTTCTGATTTTTAGTTTCATGTATTTTCGAAAATAATTGAATAAAAATGATTTTATAGATTTTTAAGATTTTTAAAATGTAAATATTATAAATTTCAAATGATAATTTATTTTATTGCATTTAGATTTAGTTTCAAGGATTTTGAAAAACTATTTTTAGATAAAATATACCTATAAGTAAGCTTCTAAAGAAAATATAAAATTTTCTTACTTTTCCATAAATTTAATACTAAAATTTATTTAAAAGTGTAAATAGTATTTTATAAAAATAGTTTTCAAAAAATCAAACTCTAAAACTAAATATGCATTAATACGATTTTAACATTTTCAGTTTTAAATTTATGTTTTTAAAAATTATGAAATACTTTAAAAAATTGATTTTTATAGATTTTAATATATTTAAAAATATGTAATAATAATATATTAAAAATGTTAAAATTAATTTTATAAAATTTTTAGAATTAAATTTCAAGGATTTGAAAACTATTTTTTGATAAAATATACATTATAACTTCTAAGATTTAAAATTTTCTTTTATTTTCCATAATTAATTCAAGAAATCATAAAATGTAAAATCTAAATTTTATGAAATATTTAAAAGTAAACCGTTAAAATGAAATTGCAAAAATACGTTTTAGCAATTTCTAGCTTTATGTTTTGATTTGAAATATATGTTTCTAAATTTGATTTATAATTTTAAGATTTTAAAATTTAATAATTAAATATTAAAATTAAAATATTTTATTGCTTTACGTTTAGATTTAGATTTTTGAAAAACTTTTTGATAAAAATATATAATTCCAAAGAAAATATAATTTTCTTATTTTCATAAATTTATTGTGAAATTTATTTAAGGTGAAAATTGATTTTGCAAAAGTCAAACTGTTAAACGTCGAAATATCAATAAATGATTTTGCATTTTTATTTATTTTATGTATTTAATATATAAATATTTATAATAGATTTAAGATTTTAAGATTTTAAAATATAAATAATATAAAAAAAATATAAATTATTTTATATTTGCGTAAGTTTAAGGTTGAAAACTATTTTTTTAAAAAATTCAAAACCTAAAAGAAAATATAAAATCTTTTCAATTTTTGAGTAATTTTTTAAAATAAATAATATTTTTAAATATTTAAATAAACTTAAAAAAATATAATAAAAAATTTTCATTTTGCTTTAATGTTTTGATTAAAAAAAATTTTTAAAATTATTTTAAATTTGTTAAAAAATATTATAAATTTAAAATCTATAAACTTATTTTTGCATTTTAGATTTAATTTTAAATTTTAAAAATATTTAGATAAAATAACCATGTAACTTCAAAAAAATTAAATTTTCACTTCTAAATTTAATTGCATGAATTTTCGAAAATAATATGAAATATTCTATAAAAATATTGATTTTTATAGATTTTTAATGGGATTTTTTTTTTTTTTTTTTTTTTTTTTTTTTTTTTTTTTTTTTTTTTTTTTTTTTTTTTTTTTTTTTTTTTTTTTTTTTTTTTTTTTTTTTTTTTAAAAAAAAAAAAAAAAAAAAAAAAAAAAAAAAAAAAAAAAAAAAAAAAAAAAAAAAAAAAAAAAAAAAAAAAAAAAAAAAAAAAAAAAAAAAAAAAAAAAAAAAAAAAAAAAAAAAAAAAGTTTCATGTATTTTCGAAAATAATATGAAATATTCTATAAATAATATTGATTTTTATAGATTTTTAATGGGATTTTTTAAAAATATGTAAATAATTATAAATATTCAAAAATGCTATAAAACGTTATTTTATTGCATTTTTTGACGATTCAAGGCATTTTCAAGGATTTTCTGAAAAACTATTTTTTAGATAAAATATACCTATGAGTAAGCTTCCTAAAAGAAAATCATAAAATTTTGCTTACTTTTCCCATAAATTTCAATTGCAGTAGAAATTCTATTTAAAAGTGTGAAAATCTAAGTATTTTAGCTAAAAATGAGTTTTGCCAGAAAACACTCAAACCGCTCTAAAACGTCGAAATATGCAATAAAATACGATTTTAGCACATTTTTCTGAGATTTTTAATGTTTCATGTATTTTTCGAAAATAATATGAAATATTCTAAATTAATATTGATTTTTATAGATTTTTAATGGAATTTTTTAAAAATATGTAAATAATTAATAAATATTCAAAAATGCTATAAAACTTATTTTATTGCATTTTTGACGATTAAGGCATTTTCAAGGATTTTCTGAAAAACTAATTTTTTAGATAAAATATACCTATGAGTAAGCTTCCTAAAGAAAATCATAAAATTTTGCTTACTTTTCCCATAAATTTCAATTGCAGTAGAAATTCTATTTAAAAGTGTGAAAATCTAAGTATTTTAGCTGAAAAATGAGTTTTGCCAGAAAAGCACTCAAACCGCTCTAAAACGTCGAAATATGCAATAAAATACGATTTAGCACATTTTTCTGAGCTTTTAATGTTTCATGTATTTTCGAAAATAATATGAAATATTCATAAAAATATTGATTTTTATAGATTTTAATGGGATTTTTAAAAATATGTAAATATTAATAAATATTCAAAAATGCTATAAAACTTGATTTTATTGCATTTTTGACGATTAAGGCATTTTCAAGGATTTTCTGAAAAACTATTTTTAGATAAAATATACCTATGAGTAAGCTTCCCTAAAAGAAAATCATAAAATTTTGCTTACTTTTCCCATAAATTTCAATTGCAGTAGAAATTCTATTTAAAAGTGTGAAAATCTAAGTATTTTAGCTGAAAAATGAGTTTTGCCAGAAAAGGCACTCAAACCGCTCTAAAACGTCGAAATATGCAATAAAATACGATTTTAGCACATTTTTCTGAGCTTTTAATGTTTCATGTATTTTCGAAAATAATATGAAATATTCTATAAAATATTGATTTTTATAGATTTTTAATGGATTTTTAAAAATATGTAAATAATTAATAAATATTCAAAAATGCTTAAAACTTATTTTATTGCATTTTTGACGATTAAAGGCATTTCAAGGATTTTCGTGAAAAACTATTTTTAGATAAATATACCTATAGTAAGCTTCCTAAAGAAAATCATAAAATTTTGCTTACTTTTCCATAAATTTCAATTGCAGTAGAAATTCTTTAAAGTGTGAAAATTAAGTATTTTAGCTGAAAAATGAGTTTTCAGAAAACACTCAAACCGCTCTAAAACGTCGAAATATGCAATAAAATACGATTTTGCACTTTTCTGAGCTTTTAATGTTTCATGTATTTTCGAAAAAATATGAAATATTCTAAAAATATTGATTTTATAATTTTAATGGGATTTTTAAAATATGTAAATAATTATAAATATTCAAAATGCTATAAAACTTATTTTATTGCATTTTTGACGATTCAAGGCATTTCAAGGTTTTCTGAAAAACTATTTTTAGATAAAATATACCTATGAGTAAGCTTCCTAAAGAAAATCATAAAATTTTGCTTACTTTTCCATAAATTTCAATTGCAGTAGAAATTCTATTTAAAGTGTGAAAATCTAAGTATTTTAGCTGAAAAATGAGTTTTGCAGAAAAGCACTCAAACCGCTCTAAAACGTCGAAATATGCAATAAAATACGATTTTAGCACATTTTTCTGAGCTTTTAATGTTTCATGTATTTTTCGAAAATAATATGAAATATTCTATAAAATATTGATTTTATAGATTTTTAATGGATTTTTAAAAATATGTAAATAATTAATAAATATTCAAAATGCTATAAAACTTATTTTATTGCATTTTTGACGATTAAGGCATTTTCAAGGATTTTCGTGAAAAACTATTTTTAGATAAAATATACCTATAAGTAAGCTTCCTAAAGAAAATCATAAATTTTGCTTACTTTTCCATAAATTTCAATTGCAGTAGAAATTCTATTTAAAAGTGTGAAAATCTAATATTTTAGCTGAAAAATGAGTTTTGTCAGAAAAGCACTCAAACCGCTCTAAAACGTCGAAATATGCAATAAAATACGATTTTGCACATTTTTCTGAGCTTTTTAATGTTTCATGTATTTTCGAAAATAATATGAAATATTCTATAAAAATATTGATTTTTATACATTTTAATGGGATTTTTTAAAAATATGTAAATAATTAATAAATATTAAAAAATGCTATAAAACTTGATTTTATTGCATTTTTTGACGATTTAAGGCATTTTCAAGGATTTTATGAAAAACTATTTTTTTAGATAAAATATACTTATAGCTTCCTAAAAAAATCATAAAATTTTGCTTACTTTTCCCATAAATTTCAATTGCAGTAGAAATTCTATTTAAAAGTGTGAAAATCTAAGTATTTTAGCTGAAAAATGAGTTTTGCCAGAAAAGCACTCAAACCGCTCTAAAACGTCGAAATATGCAATAAAATACGATTTTAGCACATTTTTCTGAGCTTTTTAATGTTTCATGTATTTTTCGAAAATAATATGAAATATTCTATAAAATATTGATTTTTATAGATTTTTAATGGGATTTTTAAAAATATGTAAATAATTAATAAATATTAAAAATGCTATAAAACTTGATTTTATTGCATTTTTGACGATTAAGGCATTTTCAAGGATTTTTGAAAAACTATTTTTAGATAAAATATACCTATGAGTAAGCTTCCTAAAGAAAATCATAAAATTTTGCTTACTTTTCCCATAAATTTCAATTGCAGTAGAAATTCTATTTAAAAGTGTGAAAATCTAAGTATTTTAGCTAAAATAGTTTTGCCAGAAAAGCATCAAACCGCTCTAAAACGTCGAAATATGCAATTAAATACGATTTTAGCACATTTTCTGAGCTTTTTAATGTTTCATGTATTTTCGAAAATAATATGAAATATTCTATAAAAATATTGATTTTTATAGATTTTAATGGGATTTTTAAAAATATGTAAATAATTAATAAATATTCAAAAATGCTATAAAACTTGATTTTATTGCATTTTTGACGATTTAAGGCATTTTCAAGGATTTTGTGAAAAACTATTTTTAGATAAAATATACCTATGAGTAAGCTTCCTAAAGAAAATCATAAAATTTTGCTTACTTTTCCATAAATTTCAATTGCAGTAGAAATTTTATTTAAAAGTGTGAAAATGTAAGTATTTTAGCTAAAAATGAGTTTTGCCAGAAAAGCACTCAAACCGCTCTAAAACGTCGAAATATGCATTAAAATACGATTTTAGCACATTTTCTGAGCTTTTTATGTTTCATGTATTTTCGAAAATAATATGAAATATTCTATAAAAATATTGATTTTTATAGATTTTTAATGGGATTTTTAAAAATATGTAAATAATTAATAAATATTCAAAAATGCTATAAAACTTGATTTTATTGCATTTTTGACGATTAAGGCATTTTCAAGGATTTTGTGAAAACTATTTTTTAGATAAAATATACCTATAGTAAGCTTCCTAAAAGAAAATCATAAAATTTTGCTTACTTTTCCCATAAATTTCAATTGCAGTAGAAATTCTATTTAAAAGTGTGAAAATCTAAGTATTTTAGCTGAAAATGAGTTTTGCCAGAAAAGCACTCAAACCGCTCTAAAACGTCGAAATATGCAATAAAATACGATTTTAGCACATTTTCTGAGCTTTTAATGTTTCATGTATTTTCGAAAATATGAAATATTCTATAAAAATATTGATTTTTATAGATTTTTAATGATTTTTAAAATATGTAAATAATTAATAAATATTCAAAATGCTATAAACTTGATTTTATTGCATTTTGACGATTAAGCATTTTCAAGGATTTTCTGAAAACTATTTTTTAGATAAAATATACCTATAGTAAGCTTCCTAAAAGAAAATCATAAAATTTTGCTACTTTTCCCATAAATTTCAATTGCATAGAAATTCTATTTAAAAGTGTGAAAATCTAAGTATTTTAGCTGAAAATGAGTTTTGCCAGAAAGCACTCAAACCGCTCTAAAACGTCGAAATATGCAATAAAATAGATTTTGCACATTTTCTGAGCTTTTAATGTTTCATGTATTTTCGAAAATAATATGAAATATTCTATAAAAATATTGATTTTATAGATTTTAATGGGATTTTTAAAATATGTAAATATTAATAAATATTCAAAATGCTATAAACTTATTTTATTGCATTTTTGACGATTAAGGCATTTTCAAGATTTTGAAAACTATTTTTAGATAAAATATACCTATGAGTAAGCTTCCTAAAGAAAATCATAAATTTGCTTACTTTTCCCATAAATTTCAATTGCAGTAGAAATTCTATTTAAAGTGTGAAAATTAGTATTTTAGCTAAAAATGAGTTTTCAGAAAACACTCAAACCGCTCTAAAACGTCGAAATATGCAATAAAATACGATTTTAGCACATTTTTCTGAGTTTTAATGTTTCATGTATTTTCGAAAATAATATGAAATATTCTAAATATATTGATTTTATAAATTTTAATGGGATTTTTAAAAATATGTAAATAATTATAATATTCAAAATGCTATAAAACTTATTTTATTGCATTTTTGACGATTAAGGCATTTTCAAGGATTTTCTGAAAACTATTTTTTAGATAAAATATACCTATAGTAAGCTTCTAAAAGAAAATCATAAAATTTGCTTACTTTTCCCATAAATTTCAATTCAGTAGAAATTCTATTTAAAAGTGTGAAAATTAGTATTTTAGCTGAAAAATGAGTTTTGCCAGAAAACACTCAAACCGTCTAAAACGTCGAAATATCAATAAAATACGATTTTAGCAATTTTCTGAGCTTTTTAATGTTTCATGTATTTTCGAAAATAATATGAAATATTCTATAAAATATTGATTTTATAGATTTTAATGGGATTTTTAAAATATGTAAATAATTAATAAATATTCAAAATGCTATAAAACTTTATTTTATTGCATTTTTCGATTAGGATTTTCAGTTTTGGAAAACTATTTTTAGATAAAATATACCTATATAAGCTTCCTAAAGAAAATATAAAATTTTGCTTACTTTTCCCATAAATTCAATTGCAGTAGAAATTCTATTTAAAAGTGTGAAAATTAAGTATTTTAGCTAAAATGAGTTTCAGAAAAGCACTCAAACCGCTCTAAAACGTCGAAATATGCAATAAAATACGATTTTAGCACATTTTCTGAGTTTAATGTTTCATGTATTTTCGAAAATAATATGAAATATTCTAAAAATATTGATTTTATAATTTTAATGGGATTTTTAAAAATATGTAAATAATTATAAATATTAAAATGCTATAAAACTTATTTTATTGCATTTTTGACGATTAAGGCATTTTCAAGGATTTTCTGAAAAACTATTTTTAGATAAAATATACCTATAGTAAGCTTCTAAAGAAAATCATAAAATTTGCTTACTTTTCCCATAAATTTCAATTGCAGTAGAAATTCTATTTAAAAGTGTGAAAATCTAAGTATTTTAGCTGAAAAATGAGTTTTGCCAGAAAAGCACTCAAACCGCTCTAAAACGTCGAAATATGCAATAAAATACGATTTTAGCACATTTTTCTGAGTTTTATGTTTCATGTATTTTCGAAAATAATATGAAATATTCTATAAAAATATTGATTTTATAGATTTTAATGGATTTTAAAATATGTAATATATAAATATTCAAAATGCTATAAAACTTATTTTATTGCATTTTTGACGATTTAAGGCATTTTCAAGATTTTCTGAAAACTATTTTTAGATAAAATATACCTATGAGTAAGCTTCCTAAAGAAAATCATAAAATTTTGCTTACTTTTCCCATAAATTTACATTGCAGTAGAAATTCTATTTAAAAGAGTTAAAATCTAAGTATTTTTGCTTAAAAATAGTTTTGCAGAAAAGCACTCAAACCGCTCTAAAACGTCGAAATATGCAATAAAATACGATTTTAGCACATTTTCTGAGCTTTTAATGTTTCATGTATTTTTCGAAAATAATATGAAATATTCTATAAAATATTGATTTTTATAGATTTTTAATGGGATTTTTAAAAATATTAAATATTTAATAAATATTAAAAATGCTATAAACTTGATTTTATTGCATTTTTGACGATTTAAGGCATTTTCAAGGATTTTGTAAAACTATTTTTAGATAAAATATACCTATAAGTAAGCTTCCTAAAGAAAATCATAAATTTTGCTTACTTTTCCCATAAATTTCAATTGCAGTAGAAATTCTATTTAAAGTTGAAAATCTAAGTTTTAGCTAAAAATGAGTTTTCCAGAAAAGCACTCAAACCGCTCTAAAACGTCGAAATATGCAATAAAATACGATTTTACATTTTTCTGAGCTTTTAATGTTTCATGTATTTTCGAAAATAATAGAATATTCTATAAAAATATTGATTTTATAGATTTTAATGGGATTTTTAAAATATTAAATAATTAATAAATATTCAAAATGCTATAAAACTTGAGTTTATTGCATTTTTGACGATTAAAAGGGATTTTCAAGTTTTCTGAAAAAATATTTTTAGATAAAATATACCATGAGTAGCTTCCTAAAGAAAATCATAAAATTTTGCTTACTTTTCCATAAATTTCAATTGCAGTAAATTCTATTTAAAAGTGTGAAAATCTAAGTATTTTAGCTGAAAAATGAGTTTGTCAGAAAAGCACTCAAACCGCTCTAAAACGTCGAAATATGCAATAAAATACGATTTTAGCACATTTTCTGAGCTTTTAATGTTTCATGTATTTTTGAAAATAATATAAATATTCTAAAAAATATTGATTTTATAGATTTTTAATGGATTTTTAAAATATGTAAATAATTAATAAATATTCAAAATGCTATAAAACTTGATTTTATTGCATTTTTGACGATTAAACATTTTCAAGGATTTTCTGAAAACTATTTTTATAAAATATACCTATGATAAGCTTCCTAAAAGAAAATCATAAATTTGCTTACTTTTCATAAATTTATTGCAGAAAATTTATTTAAAAGTGTGAAATCTAATATTTTAGCTAAAATGAGTTTTCAGAAAAGCACTCAAACCGCTCTAAAACGTCGAAATATGCAATAAATACGATTTTAGCAATTTTCTGAGCTTTATGTTTCATGTATTTTCGAAAATAATATGAAATATTCTTAAAAATATTGATTTTTATAGATTTTTAATGGGATTTTTAAAATATGTAAATAATTAATAAATATTAAAAATGTATAAAACTTATTTTATTGCATTTTTGACGATTTAAGGCATTTTCAAGGATTTTCTGAAAACTATTTTTAGATAAAATATACCTATAGTAAGCTTCCTAAAGAAAATAAATCTAATATTTTAGCTGAAAAATGAGTTTTGCAGAAAAGCACTCAAACCGCTCTAAAACGTCAAATATGCAATAAAATACGATTTTAGCACATTTTCTGAGCTTTTTAATGTTTTTTAATGTTTCATGTATTTTCGAAAATAATATGAAATATTCTATAAAAATATTGATTTTTATAGATTTTTATTGGGATTTTAAAATATGTAAATAATTAATAAATATTAAAAATGCTATAAAACTTGATTTTATTGCATTTTTTGACGATTTAAGGCATTTTCAAGGGTTTTGTGAAAAACTATTTTTAGATAAAATATAACTATATAAGCTCAAAAGAAAATCATAAAATTTGTTATTTCCCATAATTTCAGCAGAAATTTTATTTGAGTGTTTTTGAAAACTATATTTTAGCTAAAATGAGTTTTCGAACATAAATTTCTAAAGCATGAAATATGCATGAAAACGATTTAGCACATTTTCTGAGCTTTTATGTTTCAGGGATTCTTCGAAAATATATGAATATTCTAAAAAATATTGATTTTTATAGATATTTAATGGATTTTATAAAAATATAGTAAATAATTTAATAATATTAAAATGTATAAAACTTGATTTTATTGCATTTTTGACGATTTAAGGCATTTTCGAGATTTTGTGAAAAACCTATTTTTTAGATAAAAATAAACTATAAAGTCAAATTCTAAAATCGATTATTCATATTCGACGTTAACTTTGTGCTTTGCAAAACTATTTTCAGCTAAATACTAGATTTCACACTTGAATAGAATTCTGATGAGAAAAAAACAGAAACATTAAAAGCTCAGAAAAAGTGCAAAATCGTATTTTATTGCATATTTGACGTTTTTGAGCGGTTTAGTGCTTTTTGGAAAAATCATTTTACTAAAATATTAATTTTCACATTTTAAATAAATTTACTGCAATTAAATTTATGGGAAAAATGCAAAAAATTTTTTATTTTCTTTTTGGAAGCTTACTTAAGTTATTTTATTAAAAATAGTTTTGAAAACTTTAAAAGCCTTAAAATTAAAAAAAGCAAAAAAAAAAATTTTATAGCATTTTTAATATTTATAATTATTTACATATTTTTAAAAATCATTAAAAATCTTTAAAAATCAATATTATTATAGAATATTTCATATTATTTTCGAAAAATACATGAAACATTAAAAAGCTCAGAAAAATGTGCTAAAATCGTATTTTATTGCATATTTCGACGTTTTAGAGCGGTTTGAGTGCTTTTCTGGCAAAACTCATTTTTTAGCTAAAATACTTAGATTATCACACTTTTAAATAGAATTTCTACTGCAATTGAAATTTATGGGAAAAGTAAGCAAAATTTTATGATTTTCTTTTAGGAAGCTTACTCATAGGTATATTTTATCTAAAAAATAGTTTTCAGAAAATCCTTGAAAATGCCTTGAATCGTCAAAAAATGCAATAAAATAACGTTTTATAGCATTTTTGAATATTTATTAATTATTTACATATTTTTTAAAAATCCCATTAAAAATCTATAAAAATCAATATTTTTATAGAATATTTCATATTATTTTCAAAAATACATGAAACATTAAAAAGCTCAGAAAAATGTGCTAAAATGGTATTTTATTGCATTTTCGACGTTTAGAGCGTTTAGTGCTTTTCTGAGACCTATAAATTGTAGCAAATTTATCTTAGACATTGTGAGGGAAAAGTAGTTGTAAATAAGGTAACGGTTGTTCAGTCAGCCGGGAGCATTATTAACGAGTTACAGCCAGCAATTCCATCTAGCGGGCTGGAGCTAAACTCTTGTTCCCGGTTGTCTGAGGGTTTTTACTTTCTACTCCTGGTAGTATGACTCTTACCTGGTGTCGGTTGGGAAGTGGAAAGTCACTTCACCTTCACTCTTCTCCGAATCAGGTAAGGCGCTCTACCAGGAGTATTTCTTTGTTTGATTATTATGTTTTCTTTGGTTACCAGTAGTGACTTGGTCATCTTGAAACACCTTTTTCTATCTTAAATGTTTTAAGACTTATGGTAACCAGAATATTTTCTTTATTATCAGCTCTGCCGCTGGACTGGTTCTCCAGGACAGACGCATGACTTACGAGCAAGATTTTCCCTGGACTTAACGGGAATTCCACAACAACTCCTCTCTAGTTTCTAACTTGTGTGCGTTAGAGGGTGTTGCAGAAGATCTCATCTACCTTTGGATACCTACAGTGTGGTATTTCAACCTCGTGGTCCCAGGAGATTCACCATCTACTACGGAGACATACCACCTACAGAGAGACAACCATCATCTATTCTCCCCCTCTCCGGTTATTACCTCCTGTCTCACCAACAGACCTGAACCACAACGGATATATATCTTTTTTATTTCTATTTAATTTTATATTAAAATCCAGAAAAAACCATCTTATTATAAATATCCTTCGGTTTACTATTATTTATTAATTTTTCCATCAATATTTTGTTCAGGGGAAGGCGTTTCCCTGACAATGGCGACCTTGCCAGGATACTGGACTCTGGATACAACTTCTGATGGTTCACCTGGTCGTGAGTATTACATTTAAGGTTGAAAAGGGTGAGTTCGTTAAGGTGTCAAGTCATTACTGTTGTCTTTGACTTACAGTTGTTTGGTTCTTGGGTTGGGTTTAGAAGTTTATTCATTATTGTTGGACCTGAGGAACTTCCATAATCCCTCCTGGGTGAACCGTGTTCATTTATCTTAGTGAAGGCTTTTGAGCCCACTAGATTTGCTTCCAAGTGAAAATATTATTTCATTTTCTTCTTTGGGAAGGTTTAGAAAGTGTGCGGACGAGGTCCCTCTTTTGAAACAGTCGTTTCAGTTGTTAATTTAAGATCAACTTGTTTGGTTTGTATTATATTTTCTTACTATGGATTCGTTAGATTTCTGGTTAAGGGCTGGAAAAGACATGGGATTTACAGGCCAGTCTCTTGATAGTTATATTACTGCTAAAATGGCTATAGAAGAGAAAAAGGAACAGGAAAGACTAGCTCTAGCTAAACAGGAGGAACAAGAAAGACTAGCTCTAGCTAAACAGGAGGAACAGGAAAGACTAGCTCGAGAAGAGAAAAGACTAGCTATAGAAGAGAAAAAGGAACAGGAAAGACTAGCTCGATATGAGAAAAAGGAACAGGAAAGAATAGCACGAGAAAATGAAAGGATTGCTCGTGAGGACAAACGAGAACAGGAGAGGGTTGCTAGAGAAGACAGAGTTCAGGCAAGGGAAGTAGCCTTCAGGATGAAGGAGATTGAAGAAAAGTCAAAGCAGAGGGAGTTAGAACAGTTAAGGCTGGAATTGGAAGCCAAGAAGGTAGAGCTATCTAAGCATAAAATAGATGAAGGGTACTAGAATACCCTACCCACGAATCTAATATTAGGATGCCTCAAATTCCACCTTTCACAGAGCAGGATGACATCGCGGCATATATCACCAGATTCGAGAACACTGCCACACTCTGTGAGTGGCCCTCAGATTCTTGGGCTACAAGGCTTGGATTACTTCTATCAGGTACAGCTTTAAACGTATATTCCACCTTACCAGCTGACGTAATCACTGATTATCCTCTACTTAAGAAAGCTATCTTACACGCTTTCAAGAAGACCACCCACCATTACAGGTCTGAGTTTCGGCACACTAAAATATCCCCCAATCAGAATTATATGCAGTATCTGACAACACTTTTCAGATTGTTTGATTGTTGGATTGATAGTGCCGAAGTTGATCATGACTTTGATTCATTACGCGACCTGATGGTAAGAGACCAATTTCTCTCTTCTGTTAACTCTGACTTGCGGATCTTTATTAAGGAACGTGACGTTCACACAGCTTCTGAAATGGCACACGTTGCAGATATATATGCCTGCGCTCATAATAACTACCCTAAGGAGCGTAGTAGATATACATCTGTTGAGCCTAAACAATCTGAGTTATCCAAACCCTTTTCCTCTGAGAAATTTCCAGTAAAATGTTATAACTGTAACGAATTGGGACACAGACGTCCAGACTGTCCCAAGAAAAAAAGTGAGAATATTGGAACATGTTTCACCGAAGCTAATATTAAAGCACCTTTTAGTGAAGGTACTGTTAATGGCATGAAGGTATCCACCATTCTTAGAGATACTGGGTGTTCTTGCATTGTTATTTCGAGTAAACTCTTTCCTAACTTAGATTCAACCCGGTATAAAAGTACTAAATTAACTGACTACTTAGGAAGAAGTGATGAGTTTCCTACTCTCAGATGTTTCATTAACTGCAAATGGTTTACTGGTTGGGTAGAAGCAGTGGTGGCCCCAATAACTTCTTGTTCTGTTTTGGTTGGGAACATAGAAGGGGCGACCTTCCCATCTGAATTAGACTGTGTAAGGTTTCCAAATGATTCCGGAAAAGATAAACATTATACTTCTGTTTCTTCCCTAGAATCTCCAGAAGTGAATAATCAGGATAACTCAAATCAGAGTTCAGATACTCGTGAAGCTCCTGGAAAAACCTTAGAGAAGCAGTCATCAAAACCAAACTGCACTGAAACTGAGGAAATACCACAGGTGACTGAATCTTCCACACAACTGGACTTGGTTAACGTCCTTACCAGAGCTCAATCTAAGGTAAAACCAAACCATCCTTTAGTACTTTCCAAAGGAAAACCTATTGAGCTGTCCCACCTAGATTTGGAAGGTCTCCAGAAGACTTGTCCTTCCCTAGAGAAAACTCGAATGCTAGCATTAAATGGCAACATATTTAAAAGAAATAACCTTACTTACAAATTTGAGTTCAAGGGTAATCTTTTATACAGGACTATAATAACCTCTGACAATCCCAACTATGTTGGAAGAAGTCTATTGGTCATCCCCAGGGATTGTCGTAAGACTATTATAAGAAGTACGCATGAAGAAACGTCTCAGGCCATATTACACGTCGGAGGACCTTAGACACGATCAGAGAATTGTACTACTGGCCGGGGATGTCTTCCGACATTTATAAATTCTGTAAAGCCTGTCCAGCTTGTCTACCTTACTTTCAAAAAGGTGGAACTAAAAGTCTCAAAATTTCCAAGCAAGCCACTGAAATATTTGATGGCACATATACTCCTCAGTGGAGAAGGAATGTTATGCCACAATATCATACAAATCTTAAGCTTGGTATCTCGTGCTCTCGTACCCACTTTGCAGATTGGCGGAGCCGAGGTCACATACCTAATACTTTTCCCTCTGGTGTTAACTTATTGCCTCCGACCATAAGTTTTGGAAGGGGGGTATTGTGAGGAAAAGTAGTTGTAAATAAGGTAACGGTTGTTCAGTCAGCCGGGAGCATTATTAACGAGTTACAGCCAGCAATTCCATCTAGCGGGCTGGAGCTAAACTCTTGTTCCCGGTTGTCTGAGGGTTTTACTTTCTACTCCTGGTAGTATGACTCTTACCTGGTGTCGGTTGGAGAGTGGAAAGTCACTTCACCTTCACTCTTCTCCGAATCAGGTAAGGCGCTCTACCAGGAGTATTTCTTTTGTTTGATTATTATGTTTTCTTTGGTTACCAGTAGTGACTTGGTCATCTTGAAACACCTTTTTCTATCTTAAATGTTTTAAGACTTATGGTAACCAGAATATTTTCTTTATTATCAGCTCTGCCGCTGGACTGGTTCTCCAGGACAGACGCATGACTTACGAGCAAGATTTTCCCTGGACTTAACGGGAATTCCCAACAACTCCTCTCTAGTTTCTAACTTGTGTGCGTTAGGGTGTTGCAGAAGATCTCATCTACCTTTGGATACCTACAGTGTGGTATTTCAACCTCGTGGTCCCAGGAGATTCACCATCTACTACGGAGACATACCACCTACAGAGAGACAACCATCATCTATTCTCCCCCTCTCCGGTTATTACCTCCTGTCTCACCAACAGACCTGAACCACAACGGATATATATCTTTTTTATTTCTATTTAATTTTATATTAAAATCCAGAAAAAACTATCTTATTATAAATATCCTTCGGTTTACTATTATTTATTAATTTTTCCATCAATATTTTGTTCAGGGAAGGCGTTTCCCTACAAATCATTTACTAAATATTAGATTTCAAACTTTTAATAAATTTCTGCAATTGAAATTTTGGGAAAATAAGGAATTTTATTTTTTAGGAAACAGTATATTTTATCTAAAAATATTTTCAGAAAATCCTTGAAAATGCCTTGAATCGTCAAAAATGCAATAAATAACGTTTTATAGCATTTTTAATATTTATAATTATTTACATATTTTTAAAAATCCCATTAAAAATCTATAAAAATCAATATTATTATAGAATATTTCATATTATTTTCAAAAATACATGAAACTTAAAAACTCAGAAAAATGTGCTAAAATGGTATTTTATTGCATATTTCGACGTTTTAGAGCGGTTTGAGTGCTTTTCTGACAAAACTCATTTTTAGCTAAAATACTTAGATTATCAAACTTTTAAATGAATTTCTACTGCAATTGAAATTTATGGGAAAAGTAAGCAAAATTTTATGATTTTTTTTAGGAAGCTTACTCATAGGTATATTTTATCTAAAAAAATAGTTTTCAGAAAATCTTGAAAATGCCTTGAATCGTCAAAAAATGCAATAAAATAAGTTTTATAGCATTTTGAATATTTATAAATTATTTACATATTTTTAAAAATCCATTAAAAATCTATAAAAATCAATATTTTATAGAATATTTCTATTATTTTCGAAAAATACATGAAACATTAAAAGCTCAGAAAAATGTGCTAAAATCGTATTTTATTGCATATTTCGACGTTTTAGAGCGGTTTGAGTGCTTTTCTGGCAAAACTCATTTTTAGCTAAAATACTTAGATTTTCAACTTTTAAATAGAATTTCTACTGCAATTGAAATTTATGGGAAAATAAGCAAAATTTTATGATTTTTTTTAGGAAGCTTACTCATAGGTATATTTTATTAAAAAAAAAGTTTTCAGAAAATCTTGAAAATGCTTAAATCGTCAAAAAATGCAATAAAATAAGTTTTTAGCATTTTAATATTTATTAATTATTTAATATTTTATAAAATTTCATTAAAAATCTATATAAAATCAATATTTTTAAAATATTTCAATATTATTTTCAAAAATACATAAACATTAAGCTCAAAAAATTGCTAAAATCATTTTAGCATATTTCACTTTTAACGGTTTATGCTTTTCTGAAAAACTATTTTTAGCAAAATACTAGATTTTCAAATTTAAATAAATTTCTAATGCAATTAAATTTATGGAAAATTAGAAATATTATTTTGATTTGTTTACATTGCTAATAACTACATTAAAGTATGATTTTGAAAATTAAAAATTATATTATTTCAAAATTCTTTAAAATAGTTAGAAAATTAATCTTAGTCAATCAAAAATTTTACAAATATTAAAAATCTTTTAAATCATTAATTAAATCATATTAATTAAATTTTAAATTTTAAATAATATTAAAAATCCCATAAAAATCTAAAATAGTATTTTTTGATATTTCATTTATTTCAGATAATGATTAAAACTCATTTAGCTAAAATAGATTTAAACTTTTACGATTTAACTTTAGTGTTTTTGAAAATATTTAGCAAAATATTATTTTAACTTTTAATAAATTTACTCATTGAAATTTATAGAAAAGTAAGCAAAATTTTAAATTGCTTTTAGAACTTCAAGATAATAAAATAGTTTTAAAAATTTTTTATTTTCTTTTTTTGGGGCTTACTTAAAGGTTTTTATTTTTTCCCAAAAAAATAGTTTTCCGAAAATCCTTTAAAATCCCTTAAAACGTCAAAAAATGCTTTTAAAAAAAAGTTTTATAGCATTTTTGAATATTTTTTAAAAAATTTACATATTTTTTTTAAAACCCCTTAAAAATTTATAAAAATTAATATTTTTAAGAATATTTCCTATTATTTTCGAAAAATACATGAAACATTAAAAACTCAGAAAAATGTGCCAAAAAACGATTTTTGGGATATTTGACGTTTTAAAGGTTTGATGTTTTCTGGAAAAAATAATTTTTTTGGTAAAAAACTTAATTTTTTACACTTTTTAAAAAAATTTCTCTTTCAATTTAAATTTTTGGGGAAAAATAAGCAAAATTTTATGATTTTCTTTTGGGGAAACAATCATAGGTATATTTTATCTAAAAAAAGTTTTCCAAAATCATGAAAAAAGCCTTAAATCGTCAAAAAAAGCAATAAAAAAAAAGTTTTATAGCATTTTTGAATATTTATTAATTATTTACATATTTTTAAAAAATCCCCTTTTAAAAAACTATAAAAATCAATATTTTTATAGAATATTTCATATTATTTTCGAAAAATACAAGAAAAATTAAAAAAACTCAGAAAAATTTTTTAAAATCTATTTTTTTTGAAAATTTCGGCGTTTTAAAAACGGTTTGAAAATGCTTTTCTGGAAAACTCATTTTTAGCTAAAATCTTAATTTTTTACACTTTTTTAAAAAAAATTTCACTGCAATTGAAATTTATGGGGAAAAATAAGCAAAAATTTTTTGATTTTTTTTAGGAAGCTTTCTCATAGGTTATTTTATCTAAAAAATTTGTTTTTTTAAAAAAACCTTTAAAATCCTTAAAACGTCAAAAAAAGCAATAAAATAATTTTTTGGAAAAAATTTTTTCAATTTTTAAAAAAATTTTCAAAAAAATAATGGGAAACAATTTAAAAAATCTTTTAGAAAAATGTGCTAAAATCGTATTTTAAATTTCATATTTCGGCGTTTTAGAGCGGTTTTTATTTTTTTTTGGCAAAACTAATTTTTTTTCTAAAAAAAACTTAATTTTCACACTTTTAAATTTTTTTTCTCAAATTGAAAATTTTTGGGGAAAAGTAAACAAAATTTTATGATTTTTTTTTTAGGGGGCCCTTTCTCATAGGTATATTTTATCTAAAAAAAAAAAGTTTTTTTAAAAAACCTTTAAAATGCCTTTTAAACGTCAAAAAAAGCAAAAAAAAAGTTTTATACTTTTTTTAATATTTTTAAAATTTTTTAAAATTTTTAAAAAAAACCCCTTAAAATTTTTAAAAATTAAAAATTAATTTAGAATATTTCATATTTTTTCGAAAAAAAAATGAAACAAAAAAACTCAGAAAAAAAGTGCTAAAATCGTTTTTGGGATATTTCGAAAGTTTTAGACGGTTTGATGTTTTCTGGGAAAAAATAAATTTTTTTTCTAAAATTTAATTTTTTTACCTTTTTTTAAAAAGAATTTCTCTTTCAATTTAAATTTATGGGAAAAATAAGCAAAATTTTATATTTTTTTTTGGAAGCTTAACTTAAAGGGATATTTTATCTAAAAAAATAGTTTTTCCGAAAAACCTTGAAAATGCCCCAAAAACTCAAAAAATGCTAAAATAAAATTTTTTAGCATTTTTGAAATTTTTTAATTTTTACATATTTTTAAAAAATCCCATTAAAAATCTATAAAAATCAATATTTTTATAAAAATATTTCATATTATTTTCGGGAAAAATACATGAAACATTAAAAAGCTCAGAAAAATTTGCTAAAATCGTTTTTTTTATTGGAAAATTTCGACGTTTTAGAACGGTTTAAATGCTTTTCTGGCAAAACTCATTTTTCAGCTAAAATACTTAGATTTTTACATTTTTTAAAAAGAATTTCTACTGCAATTGAAATTTATGGGAAAAGTAACCCAAAAATTTTTTGATTTTCTTTTAGGAAGCTTACTCATAGGTATATTTTATCTAAAAAAAAAATTTTTTGAAAATCCTTTAAAATCCCCTTTAATCGTCAAAAAAAGCAATAAAATAATTTTAAGAAAAAAAAATTTTTCAAAAAAAAAAAAATTATTTTCGAAAAAAACATGGGGAAAAAATTTAAAAAACTCAGAAAAATGTGCTAAAATCGTATTTTTTTGCATATTTCGACGTTTTTAAACGGGTTTAGTGTTTTTCTGGGAAAACTAAATTTTTTTGGTAAAATACTTACTTTTTTACACTTTTAAATTTAAAATTTTTACCAAAATTTAAATTTATGGGAAAAGTAAGCAAAATTTTTTGATTTTCTTTTTGGGAAACTTACTCATAGGGATATTTTATCTAAAAAAAAAGTTTTTCGGAAAAAACCTGAAAATCCCCAAAACGTCAAAAATGCAATAAAAAAAAAGTTTTTATAGCATTTTGAATATTTATTAAAATTTTTTACATATTTTTAAAAAATTCCCCTTAAAATTTATAAAAAAAAATATTTTTTAGAATATTTCATATTTTTTCGAAAAATAAATGAAACATTTAAAAACTCAGAAAAATGTGTTTAAAAACGTATTTTAATTTCATATTTTTGGCGTTTTTAAAAGCGGTTTGAGTGTTTTTTTGGGAAAACTCATTTTTTTCTAAAATACTTAAATTTTTTACACTTTTAAATAAAAATTTTCTGCAATTGAAATTTATGGGAAAAGTAAGCAAAATTTTATATTTTCTTTTAGGAAGCTTACTTATAGGTTATTTTATCTAAAAAAAAGTTTTTTAAAATCCTTGAAAATCCCTTTAAAACGTCAAAAAATGCTAAAAAAAAGTTTTTTGCATTTTTTAAAATTATTAAAATTTTTTACATATTTTTAAAAAAAACCCAATTTAAAAAACTTAAAAAAAATATTTTATAGAATATTTCATATTATTTTCGAAAATACATGGGGAAAAATTAAAAAATTTAGAAAAATTTGCTAAAATCGTATTTTAAATTATATTTGACGTTTTTGGCGGTTTGATTTCTTTTTTGGCAAAACTCATTTTTTAGCTAAAATACTTAGATTTTTACATTTTAAATAGAATTTTCTGCAATTGGGGAAAATTTTTGGGGAAAAATAAGCAAAATTTTATGATTTTCTTTTAGGAAGCTTACTCCTTTGGTATATTTTATCTAAAAAAAAAAAGTTTTAGAAAATCCTTGAAAATCCCCTTTAAATCAAAATGCAATAAAAAACGTTTTTTAGCATTTTTGAATATTTATAAAAATTTTCATATTTTTAAAAAAACCCCTTAAAAAATTTTTAAAAATTAAAAATTAATTTAGAATATTTCATAATTTTTTTCGAAAAATACATGAAGCATTAAAAATCTCAGAAAAATGTGCTAAAATCGTATTTTATTGCATATTTCGACGTTTTTTGAGCGGGGTTTTAGTGTTTTCTGGAAAAATCATTTTTAGGTAAAATTTAATTTTTTACACTTTTTAAAAAAATTTCTACTGCAATTGAAATTTATGGGAAAAGTAAGCAAAATTTTATGATTTTCTTTTAGGGAAACTTACTTATAGGTATATTTTACTAAAAAAAAAAAGTTTTTCACAAAATCCTTGAAAATGCCTTAAATCGTCAAAAAAAGCAATAAAATCAAATTTTTTAGCATTTTTGAATTTTATTAAATTTTTTACATATTTTTAAAAAAACCCCTTAAAATCTATAAAAATCAATATTTTTATAGAATATTTCCCAATTTTTTTCGAAAATACATGAAACATTAAAAAAACTCAGAAAAAAGTTAAAAAACGATTTTTAAAATTTCGACGTTTTAGAGCGGGTTTGGGGTGCTTTTCTGGAAAACTCATTTTTAGCTAAAATACTCACATTTTCACACTTTTAAAAAAAATTTTTACCCAATTGAAATTTAAAGGGAAAAGTAAGCAAAATTTTATGATTTTCTTTTAGGAAGCTTACTCATAGGTGTATTTTATCTAAAAAAAAAGTTTTTTACAAAATCCTTGAAAATGCCTTTAAAACGTCAAAAAAAAGCAATAAAATCAAGTTTTATAGCATTTTTTTAAAATTTATTAATTATTTACATATTATTAAAAAAACCCAATAAATATCTATAAAAATCAATATTTTTTTAGAATATTTCATATTATTTTCGAAGAATACATGAAACATTAAAAATCTCAGAAAAATGTGCTAAAATCATTTTATTGCATATTTCGACTTTTGAACGGGTTTTACTTTTTTGGAAAACTCATTTTTAGCAAAAAAAACTTAGATTTTACATTTTTAAATAAATTTTCTGCAATTGAAATTTTGGGAAAAATAAGCAAAATTTTTTGATTTTCTTTTGGAAGCTTACTCTAGGATATTTTATCTAAAAAATAGTTTTCAGAAAATCCTTGAAATGCCTTGAAACGTCAAAAAAACAAAAAAAATAACGTTTTTACATTTTTAATATTTATAAAATATTTACATATTTTAAAATCCCCTTAAAAAATTTTTAAAAAACAATAATAATTTAGAATATTTCATATTATTTTCGAAAAAAACATGAAACTTAAAAAACTCAGAAAAATGTTAAAATCGTATTTTATTGCATATTTCGACGTTTAAGGGGAGGTGCCCCTGGCAAAAATCATTTTCAGCTAAAATACTTTTTTCCCAAAAAAAATTTCTACTGTTGAAATTTATGGGAAAATGCAAAATTTTATGATTTTCTTTTGGAAGCTTACTCATAGGTATATTTTAAAAAAAATAGTTTTCAAAAAATCTGAAAATGCCTTAATCGTCAAAAATGCAATAAAATAACGTTTATAAAAATCAATTTAATTTTTAAAAATATTTCTTTTTATTTTAAAAAAATGAAACTTAAAACTCAGAAAAATGTGCTAAAATCTTTTTATTTATTTTGACTTTTTTGACGGTTTTAGTGTTTTCTGGAAAAATTTTTTAGCTAAAATATTGATTTTCACACTTTTAATAAATTTCTAGCAATTGTTTTTGGGGAAAATAAACAAAAATTTTTTGATTTTTTAGGAACTTACTCATGGTATATTTTATCAAAAAAAGTTTTCAGAAAATCCTTGAAAAAATGCAACAAAAAAAACGTTTTTAAAAATAAAAAAAAATTTTAAAACCCTTTTTTAAAAATCAATATTAATTTAGAATATTTCATATATTTTCGAAAATACATGAAACATTAAAAATCTCAGAAAAATGTTAAAATCTTTTTATTCATATTTCGACTTTTAACGGGTTTTAGTGTTTATCTGGAAAACTCATTTTTAGCTAAAATACTTCTTTTCACACTTTTAAATAAATTTCTACTGCAATTTAAATTTATGGGAAAAGTAACTTTTATGATTTGCTTTTAGGAAGCTTACTCATAGGTATATTTTATCTAAAAAAAAAAGTTTTCACAAAATCCTTTAAAAAACCTTAAATCGTCAAAAAAAGCAATAAAAACAAGTTTTATAGCATTTTTGAATATTTATTTAAATTTTTAACATATTTTTAAAAAAACCCATTAAAAATCTATAAAAATCAATATTTTTATAGAATATTTCATATTATTTTCGAAATATACATGAAACATTAAAAACTCAGAAAAATTTCAAAAAACTTTTTTTTGCATATTTCGACGTTTTTGAAAAGGTTTGAGTCTTTTCTGGGAAAACTCATTTTTTAGCAAAATAATTAGATTTTTACATTTTTAAAAAAAATTTTTAATGCAATTTAAATTTATGGGAAAAGTAAGCAAAATTTTATGATTTTCTTTTTGGAAACTTTTCTCATAGGTATATTTTATTTAAAAAATAGTTTTTTAGAAAATCCTTTAAAAAGCCTTAAAACGGGGAAAAATGCAATAAAATAAGTTTTATAAAAAATTTTTAATATTTATTAAAAAAATTTTCATATTTTTAAAAAAACCCATTAAAAATTTATAAAAATCAATAATTTTAATTTTTAAAATTTCATATTATTTTCGAAAATACATGAAACATTAAAAACTCAGAAAAAGTGTAAAAAAAGTATTTTTTTTGCATTTTTCGACGTTTTTGAACGGGTTTTAGTGCTTTTCTGGCAAAACTAAATTTTTTTCTAAAAAAATTTGATTTTCACACTTTTTTTAAAAAAATTTCTACTGCAATTGAAATTTATTGGGGAAAATAAGCAAAAATTTTTTTATTTTTTTTTTGGGGAAAATTACTTATAAAGGTTTTTTATTAAAAAAATTTTTCGAAAAACCCCTTTAAAAAGTTAAATCGTCAAAAATGCAATAAAAAAAAGTTTTATAGCATTTT
>WNWK01030214.1:0-23694 GCA_009830355.1 Cherax destructor
CTTCTCCTGTTGCGTCTCCTCCTTCCGTTCCTCTCTCTGCGCCTGCACTTTCACTACTCGTTGCTCTGGAACTTGTCTGGGTCCCGTCCTCCTCATGCAGTCAGCCGCTACATGATCGTAGGCACCACACAGGCGACACGTCCTGCGCTGTCCCATGTAGGTCACGTACACTTGGGTCCTGAAGTCTGGTATAACAACGTAGGACGGTATGGGGTGCTTCAAGGTCATTTTCAACGGGTACGACCCCTCAGGGAGGCCCATCAGCGGTCCCTCGCTCCACTTTCCAGGTGTTGCTGCGTGTATCGTACCGTACGCACTGAAGACTGTACTGATGTCCGTCGGGTCCGCTTCAAATGGGACGTTCTTCAAACGTACCCAAGTGTACGTACGTGAAACGTCCTTCAATCGTACCTGAAGTCCAGTGTGCACCGTGTATACATGATCCTGGTGTCGATCTACGAGGCGGTCATAAACTTCTGCCGTCAGTAGCTTCACAAATAATCTATTCATCCCATTTAGGGCAACGCCATACAAATCTCCAATGTCAAGACCATACACATCTCGTAATATCGTCGGTAACACAGTCCCGGCCGTTGCAGGGTGTAGAACGCCAGTCACAAGGTCAACACAGACAGTATTCAAACGTCTCCTCCCTGCTGTCGCCATGTTGTTTTTGCTGACATATGCATATGATGTACTCACCTATTTGTGGTTGCAGGGGTAGAGTCATAGCTCCTGGCGTTCGTCAAGGTCTTTTGTGTTGTAGGTTTGAGTAACCTGATTTACATTGCACAGAAAGTGTTCAATTGTTGTATTAGCATATCTTGCACATAGTGTTCCTTCTTTTATGAAGATAAGGATAATTTTGCTGTGCGTAATATCTATGTGATAGAATGCATCTTCTGTGGAGCCATAAGCCTTAGATAGTAATTGTGTACATAGGTATTTTATATGTATATCCTCAAGATGTCACACTGGTTGGAAAATGCTGGGTTAGGGTTGATAATGTTCTAGTGCGTTCTTGTCTTAATTTGTATGATTTGTATTGCTTTTGTGTATAGTGACAGTTTTGTATCAATGCTTTGTTATTATCAAGATAGTCTACCTTTTCATGTTATTATCTTTAATGCTAACACTGTTGGTGGACTCAATGAGGAATTTTGTATGCATACTGTTTTGATATATAACTGTACTAGCTTACTTTTGTATTAATACGTATAATGCATTATGTTCCTTTTAAATAAAATATAAAAAAAATCACCTGTAATGGATCAGTCGCCTACAATGGATCAGTCACCTGCAATGGATCAGTCACCTGCAATGGATCAGTCGCCTACAATGGATCAGTCGCCTATAATGGATCTGTCGCCTATAATGGATCAGTCGCCTATAATGGATCAGTCGCCTATAATGGATCAGTCGCCTATAATGGATCAGTCGCATACAATGGATCAGTCGCATACAATGGATCAGTCACCTGCAATGGACCAGTCACCTACAATGGATCAGTCACCTACAATGGATCAGTCACCTGCAATGAATCAGTCACCTGCAATGAATCAGTCACCTACAATGGATCAGTCGCCTACAATGGATCAGTCGCCTATAATGGATCAGTCGCCTACAATGGACCACTCACCTACAATGGATCAGTCACCTGTTACAACGCCTCACTTTAGAAATAAATGTTATGGTGATATTGGCAAGACGGGAAAAGACGTTTCGCCACGAGATGCTTCTTCAGTCTTAATAACTAAGAACGAGTATATTAAGTGACAGGAGTCAGGTGGCTGGCTACGAGAGGGTTGTTGCTGGGAGGGGGGGGTAACGGCGGCGGCAACAGCATCAACAACTGCTAAACCCGTAAGTGTCACGCTTGAGGATTAGGAGAAAAACCGAGTACAGTTCAGAGATATTAAAATTCAAGTGTTGCTGTTCTTCCTTGATAAACAACATAAAATCTAAGACCCCATCACGTGGGTCAGTCATTCAAGCAGCTTAAAACACTCATAACTGCAGAAAAAAATGGTTAAAGAAAGAAGACTTGTTATTGGTTGTGAGTGGGAGAGCTTGATTGCTATTGGTGGAAACAGTGGTGTATGTAAAGGCTTTCCTGCGCCAGATTCTTAACCTCAGTAGTGTTGAGGTGTTGGAGAAGGCTGGACGTTATCAGCGAAATGCTTGTTCTAACTGTAAGTACAGTATGTTTTATGAGAGGGGACAGTAAGTAACACTATAGAGAGGTACGAGTTGACTTGAAACTCGATTCAACACCGAGAGATTTGTATATATGCTGAGTTTGATCCCTATTTGAAAAGGTATTAAGAATATCCTTTGCAAGTGGTACACCGGTCACTTTCGTAATGACCCTTTTGTAGTCGATAGGCTTTGAACCTGAAAAACCCTTCCAAGCAACTGCAGGCTTAACACGCTTGTAGTTATTAGGCCTAAAACTTAAAGTATTCAAGAACTTTCGTATATTATAGCGTAATTTACTTGTTTTCAGATTAAAATAAGCATATTAGTTTAAAATCTGTGTGCTAGCTGGTGAGGGGCTCTTGATCTAAGGAATTAGACCAGTGCTCTATTTCCTTGAATCAAACCTGAATACCTTCCATTCCCCGAGGCACTGTATGACCCTTATGGGTTTAGTGCTCCCCTATGAATGTAATAATCATGGGCCAGGTTATGTTGATGGCAGACGTATGTAAAGTTTCCATGAATGTTTTAATTATTTTAACTTGCCACTTGAGGCCCAGTACCGTCATCCTACCGGAGTCTTGTATGCTGTTTACGGGTCGGGTCCCTCTCAAGGGAGGTTCCTTGATGCTGGTGAGACGCTCCTGATCCAAAGAATTGGACTTGTCCTTCCCTTAGATAGAATGCCTCCTATTGTCCAGGAGCTTCATCACTACGGTTTTAGCGTTCCCCCTTAAGTGTAATTTCAAATACTTAAGCTTCTGTTTTATAAGATTCCGAAGTTGTTTGTAGTGTAATGACTTGTACATTATCATAGCACCCCATTTTTTCTGGCCAGATGCTCACTTTAGTTTTTTCCTCTTAACGAATTTTCTCAGGTTTTGAATAATTTTATTTGCTCTGTCTCCTGCTGCTTCCATATTCCTTCAATGGAGTTTCTCAACGACAGTGTACGGATCTTTATCATTAAGTCCGCTTGCCTCTTATTCTCCAGACACTGTATGACCCTTAATACTGTCTGAAAACCTCACCACAAATACACATGCTAGTGTTTCTTTTAAACGTGTGCATTGATGTATATGAACTACAGTACACATATACATAGCATATTATAACCAAAACAATTATATAAGGTAAGTTAACTTTTTAGTTACAACTTTTGTACAGTTTCTGCAGTTATGGCAGAGCAGATAAATAGCTAGTTTAGTTTTTTTGGCAATTCACGCATTTAATACAGGCAAGATATCTATACCCAGGCAAATAGTGTAAATTATTTTCAGTAGATATTAAAAAAAATTGTGGCAGACGATGTAACATCCCCCCAATGAAAACCAGGGGTGCCACTAGCACGTTGAGAGAACACTTAAGTGTCAGGGGCCCAACTGCCTCCCAGCATACATAAGGGGGATTACCAATAGACCCCTGGCTGTCTTCAAGCAGGCACTGGACAGGCACCTAAAGTCGGTACCTGACCAGCCAGGCTGTGGTTCATACGTTGGACTGCGTGCAGCCAGCAGTAACAGCCTGGTTGATCAGGTCCTGGTCCACCATGAGGCCTGGTCACAGACCGGGCCGCGGGGTCGTTGATCCCCGGAACTCTCTCCAGGTAAACTCCAGGTTAGTAAATGTACGTCTCTTGTAATATGCTTGGCCAATCGCCAGTTTAATCACCTGACTCTTCTGGGCTGTGGAATAGGTAAACATTTAGGTTAAATTAGGTTTGTTTAAATATTTTTGAACATGGTGGGGAGCCTCACCTACCGTACATAAATGTTGAACTGTTCAGCTATCATCACCAGTCAAGTGACTGTATACAGACGGGTGATTAGCCCGGCGAATCAAGAAACGCATTTTATGAAATTCATTGTTTCATCACCTAAAACCATTTGCACTAAGTATTTTTGACTGAATATAGAAAGAAATTTAAATGGCAGCTCACCAAAGTTCATCTCGATATACTGTCCCTTCATAGTATCGATAGGTGTAATTTGCCAGGTTCCCTGGAGGACCTTGTTGCCCTGGAGGACCTTGTTGCCCTGGAGGACCTTGTTGCCCTGGAGGACCTTGTTGCCCTGGAGGACCTTGTTGCCCTGGAGGACCTTGTTGCCCTGGAGGACCTTGTTGCCCTGGAGGACCTTGTTGCCCTGGAGGACCTTGTTGCCCTGGAGGACCTTGTTGCCCTGGAGGACCTTGTTGCCCTGGAGGACCTTGTTGCCCTGGAGGACCTTGTTGCCCTGGAGGACCTTGTTGCCCTGGAGGACCTTGTTGCCCTGGAGGACCTTGTTGCCCTGGGGACCTTGTTGCCCTGGAGGACCTTGTTGCCCTGGAGGACCTTGTTGCCCTGGAGGACCTTGTTGCCCTGGAGGACCTTGTTGCCCTGGAGGACCTTGTTGCCCTGGAGGACCTTGTTGCCCTGGAGGACCTTGTTGCCCTGGAGGACCTTGTTGCCCTGGAGGACCTTGTTGCCCTGGAGGACCTTGTTGCCCTGGAGGACCTTGTTGCCCTGGAGGACCTTGTTGCCCTGGAGGACCTTGTTGCCCTGGAGGACCTTGTTGCCCTGGAGACCTTGTTGCCCTGGAGGACCTTGTTGCCCTGAGGACCTTGTTGCCCTGAGGACCTTGTTGCCCTGGAGGACCTTGTTGCCCTGGAGGACCTTGTTGCCCTGGAGGACCTTGTTGCCCTGGAGGACCTTGTTGCCCTGGAGGACCTTGTTGCCCTGGAGGACCTTGTTGCCCTGGAGGACCTTGTTGCCCTGGAGGACCTTGTTGCCCTGGAGGACCTTGTTGCCCTGGAGGACCTTGTTGCCCTGGAGGACCTTGTTGCCCTGGAGGACCTTGTTGCCCTGGAGGACCTTGTTGCCCTGGAGGACCTTGTTGCCCTGGAGGACCTTGTTGCCCTGGAGGACCTTGTTGCCCTGGAGGACCTTGTTGCCCTGGAGGACCTTGTTGCCCTGGAGGACCTTGTTGCCCTGGAGGACCTTGTTGCCCTGGAGGACCTTGTTGCCCTGGAGGACCTTGTTGCCCTGGAGGACCTTGTTGCCCTGGAGGACCTTGTTGCCCTGGAGGACCTTGTTGCCCTGGAGGACCTTGTTGCCCTGGAGGACCTTGTTGCCCTGGAGGACCTTGTTGCCCTGGAGGACCTTGTTGCCCTGGAGGACCTTGTTGCCCTGGAGGACCTTGTTGCCCTGGAGGACCTTGTTGCCCTGGAGGACCTTGTTGCCCTGGAGGACCTTGTTGCCCTGGAGGACCTTGTTGCCCTGGAGGACCTTGTTGCCCTGGAGGACCTTGTTGCCCTGGAGGACCTTGTTGCCCTGGAGGACCTTGTTGCCCTGGAGGACCTTGTTGCCCTGGAGGACCTTGTTGCCCTGGAATTTAGTTTGTCACTACTCTTCACAACCTATTTTTTTTGTTCAGTCAAAAACGATATACATTAAATAAACTTGCTAGTTTCCTAACTAGCAAAGAGTATATTTACGAATATCTTAAAGAATATGTAAATTAACAGCTTCTGATAAAAAGATTACTCTATGTTGTGCTGGAATGGGAGAAAATTCGTCTAAACTGAACTGCCATTTTGCCATTGCATCTACTGCTCATCCCACCACATCACAATGTAGTATAGTTGAAAGGTTTGACATTTTCTGCAGGGTGGAAGTTAAATCTGATAACTCAAGGCATCGAAAGTAAAGTTTGATCAGAAAATTGGGTTCTCGCTTGTCAGCCTCACCTTCCATGATTTTGGGGAAGGATAGGAACCATAAAACATAAGACTCCTTCTACCCTTCCTCGTTTTTACTGCAAATATTTAATTTTACATGGATTAGTGGAATGTTTGCCCACAGCTGGTTCTGGTTATCTCTTAAGCCAAAATTATTCGAACTACTGTATAATCTTTGATGCGGAGCATCTGATAATTGAATAGGTTGCTTGTTAATGCTCGTCTAGTACATATTTAGAGAAGTTGACATCTTTGGTACTGTTTGATTTCAGAATGTTCCTGTCTACGATGGACCTTTGGGTCCGGTTGGCCATTGATATTCAGCAGGGTTTTGCGAGCAGCCGCCATACTTTGGTGGGCTTTTATCTGGAAAAAGCCTGACACGATATGGAGGTTTAGAGTTCTTCACCATTTATCGGCGAAGAACGGTTCTGGTTTCTCTAACAGTTCTGTCTAATAGTTCAAGGTGAAGATGGTCCGTTCTGCTTACAGAAGTTCCCTCTAGAAGATGAAGGGAAGGGAGGGGGCTCCTGCAGGGCAGTATTTGGAGCCCACTTGTTTTATTGTAGTCATGGATGGTGTAGTCAGTGTTATCACTTGTGTCGAGGCCTCCTTGTATGTAAAAAACCTTGCAACGTATTGCATGGAATCTGCTACTGAGGTGACCTATCAGACTTCAGGGGAGCAATGGATGGCATAAAGGTGTGGGTTGCTTCTCCGCTACCAGTTTTCTACTTGGACGGTGACTGTTCATTTTACCGTCACAAGTTCAACAGCCTGCTGCTTGTGTTCGTCCACTGGTACTTCTCTATAAGCAGCATATATTTTTGGGGATTATCATTGATCGCCTGATATGGGCCTCGTATCGAGCTGTGGACGCTAGAGATTAAGGTACTCTCCCACTGTATTGAGGTAGGGGGTTAGGAAAGGCTGACAATGCGTCGTCTGTATGGGGCCGTGTTCCAAGCTCAGGTAAGACTGCCATTTCTTCTCTGCTGAGCCTGCTGAACCTTGTCATTACTTAGGGATCCACCTCTACATGGATGCATTCCGTATTTGCCAGTAGTTTGGCGAGCTTTCCCTGGATCTCCGTTGTAAGGAACTGGGCTTGCACTACCAGATTCGGGAACTGCGTACTCTGGCAACCCGGCTTCTGTTGTGACCTTTGCCGAGGGAAGAAGAGTGAGCTCTTTGCTTCTTGTGCTAGACATCTGTACTGTTTGACATTCTGATGTAGGCCTCTCTTTGGATGTTTGCTTCTGTCCTGCTTGGATGGTGCCTGAGATTTTTAGCAGTGGATGGAAACTTCTAAGTTTCGAGCCCCCGGCAATGCCCTTGGCTAATTTCTATGAGCATGACTAGTTTCATGCATATACGTCTTTACTGACGAGTTTGAGTGAGGGTGGTGACGGCTTTGCTGTAATTGTCATCGAGGACTTAAGTGAGCGGTTACACAGCAGAGCTCTGTGCAACTCTCACTGCTCTTGCCTTAATAGTTTGCTTTTGGATCACTGTGTACTGATACCTAGTGCTGTTTGTCCTGGCCCAGTATCCTCCTGTGGTTCGTGAACATTCCTCGCCTAGCTGCCAGGGAGAGTGGATGCACCTTACTCCCCTCTGCTGACGATTATGCAAACAATCTAAGTGTCATCATGGTGGTTGGTGTGCATCGACGGGTAAATACCGTGGGCATAGAACTTTTGTGTGGAACCATCACGCCTATGTTAGCACAAGATTTGTTGCCCTTGATAATCAGGGAAACTTATGGCATAGACGACAACGACCTGTATGGGGTGGCTTTGAATGGCGCCTTCAGAATTTGTGAAACTCCTACATTTGCAAGTGTATGAGGGTCTTGTAGACCGTTTTCAAGATCTCAAAGTGGACGTGACCCCTGACGTGAGAGTATGGTTATTGGATGTCTCCCGACAGTATACGTGGGTGAGGGTACGGAATATACCCTTTGAGGCTGATGAGACGGACATTTGTCAGGCCTTCAGAGGGTATGGTGTTATTCATGTTCCCCAGCAGGGTAAATGGTCGTCTGGAGTGTATGAAGGCCTACCAGAGGGAAGTTATGCCCTCAAAATGTCACTCCGTCAGCCTATTCCTTCGTATGTGTTTCTGTAGGATTTTAGAACACAAGTCATGGTGATGTATCCTGGGAAGTGTAGGACTTGTAGGATATGTGGAGACTACAATCACGTTGCAGCTGAGTGTGGACGGCGGGGGCAGGCTGGGCAACCGGCGGGTGCGGCGCCGGCTGGCATGGAGCAAGTGATTTCTGTGGCAGAACGGGTCGACAATGGAGGGCGTGGTCGCCTCTGGAGCGAAGTGGTCGAGTCTCCGGTGGTGGGGCCTGGAGTGGATGGGCCACTTCCGGAGCAGAAGGTTCTGCTGGTGGAGAAGGGGGAGTCTGAGGGTGAGGAGGGCTTCACGGAGAAGGTTAACACGATGCTGCAGTCTTTGTTACAGTCCCCTGTGGAGGTCTTACTGGCTAGGCCTTTGGAAGGTCAGGAGCCTGCATCAGTGGAGGATGATGGGCATGAGGTGGATGTGGGCGAGGCTGTGTGTGCAGCCAAGGGGCTGACGTCTGGGGAGGACGTTGGGCAGACGATTGTGGTGGAGGTGCACCAAGAGGAGGAACCTGTTCAGTCGATGGAGGAAGGTGGTGGAACCAGGAAAAGGGCGGCGTTGACGTCAAACTCTGACGACGTCTTAACGCCAGCCCAACACCCGGGGAAGATGTGGATGGAGGAGGGTGGTAACGTGTAAGGGAGAAAGAAGCAGCAACAGGTGGTGCAGGGCAGCCCTGGCGTCCAGCGATGTGGGCGAGGCAAGGAGGGTGTAAATGGCCCTGGTGGGTGTATGAAGGGAGATGGGGCTCGAGGAGGCAACATCTTTAGTGGGCCTCAGGTGCATGACTCTAAACTTTTATGGTTTGTGCACAAATGGAGCGCGATTGGTTTTTTTTTTTTGCGTAGACATCATGTGGATGTGGCATACCTTCAGGAGTACAACTGGAAGATTGGGAAGGTTGTTGAGCTGGAGGGTTACAAAAGTTTTGTAGTGCATTCAGAGTGCTTAAAAGGTGGGGTGGTTATCTTGATGCAGGAGGCAAGCCCGTTCGTGTTGCTCAGGAGTGAAAGGGGGGTGAGGGTCTGGTTTTAAGAGTGGATGGCTGGTGGGGAGGTGAGTCGCTTTTGTGGGTGTATGCGCCAGTGGAGAACATTGCAAGTGTAAAAACGGCATTCGTGAGAGAAGAGTTGGTTTATTTTTTTCGAACGTTACCATCTTTGACATTAGTGGGTAAGGACTGGAACTGTTGTAAGACGTGCGGATGTTGAGCCGAGGGGGGGCGGGCTATTTGTCTACCATTATTGGGGACCTGTTGAGGGATGTTTAACGGGGGTTCATGGGAGGTACAACACATATGTGCGGGGAAAGCTATGTGGCGAGATTAGATAGAATTTATGTAACACAGCGTGTCCGAATAGTCTTTTTGTACTGTGGAGGCACCATAATCTGATCATAGGGCAGTTGTAGCAGAAGTAGGGTGGGAGGAATTAGCTAGATGACAGGCGAGTTACTGGAAATTAAATACTAAGGTTATGGAGGATGAGGTGGTGTTGGGGGGGGGGGGGTTCGCAGAGCTATGGGAGGAGCTTTGGGAGGAGGGGAGGGCTGTTGACAATGTGGTGGGTTGGTGGGATGGTACTGTTAAGGCTCGGATTCGGGATTTTTATATTCGTGAGGGGAAGAGAATTAATCGCATGCGGTATGGGTTGTCTAATTATCTGGAGCAACGTTTACATGTTTGTTACAGTAGGGGAGCTTTGCACAGACTGTACCAGGTGGGGGAGATGGAGGCCCTAAAGGAGAGGTTAAGGGAGTTGCAGAATGAGCGTTTTGATGCCGTAAGGGTGCCTACCTGGAGAGAATTTCAGGGGTCAACGCCCCCGCGGCCTGGTCCGTGACCAGGCCTCCTGTTGGACCAGAGCCTGATCAACCAGGCTGTTACTGCTGGCCGCACGCAGTCCAACGTACGAACCACAGCCCGGCTGGTCAGGTACCAACTAGGTGCCTGTCCAGTGCCTGCTTGAAGACAGCCAGGGGTTTGTTGGTAAATCCCCTGATGTATGCTGGGAGGCAGTTGAACAATCTTGGGCCCCTGACACTTAGTGTTCTCTCAACGTGCTAGTGGCACCCCTGCTTTTCATTGGGGGGATGTTACATCGTCTGCCAAGTCTTTTGCTTTCATAGGGAGTGACACTCTTGTGCAAGTTTGGTACTAATCCCTCGAGAATTTTCCAAGTGTATATAGTAATGTATCTCTCCCGCCTGCGTTCCAGGGAGTACAGGTTTAGGAACTTCAAGCGTTTCCAGTAATTGAGGTGGTTTATTGCAGTTATGCATGCCGTGAAGGTTCTCTGCACATTTTCTAGGTCAGCAATTTCACCTGCCTTGAAAGGTGCAGTTAGTGTGCAGCAATATTCCAGCATAGATAGAACAATCGACCTGAAAAGTGTCAACATAGGCTTGGCATCCCTGGTTTTGAAGGTTCTCATTATCCATCCTGTCATTTTTCTGGCAGATGCGATTGCTACAGTGTTATGGTCCTTGAAGGTGAGATCCTCTGTCATGATCACTCCCAGGTCTTTGACGTTAGTTTTTCGCTCTATTGTGTGGTTGGAATTTGTTTTATACTCCGATGAATTTTAATTTCCTCGCGTTTTCCATATCGGAATAATTGAAACTTCTCATCATTGAACTTCATATTGTTTTCTGCAGCCCATTTAAAGATTTGGTTGATGTCTGCTTGGAGTCTTTCAGTGTCTTCAATGGTGGACACTGTCATGCAGATTCGGGTGTCATCTGCAAAGGAAGACACGGCACTGTGGCTGATATCCCCGTCTATGTCAGAGATGAGGAACAGGATGGGAGCGAGTACTGTGCCTTGTGGAACAGAGCTTTTCACCGTAGCCGCCTCAGACTTTACTCTGTTGACTACTACTCTTTGTTCTATTTTAGAAAATTATAGATCCATCTGCCAACTTTTCCTGTTATTCCTTTATCACGCATTTTGTGGGCTATCACACCATGGTCACACTTATCAAAGGCTTTTGCAAAGTCTGTGTATATAACATCTGCATTCTGTTTCTTCTAGAGCATCCAGGACCTTGTAGTGGCCGAGTAGTTGGGACAGACAGGAGCGACCTGCTCTAAACCCATGCTGCCCTGGGTTGTGTAATTGATGGGTATCTAGAGGAGTGGCAATCTTGCTTAGAACCCTTTCAAAGATTTTTATGATATGGGATGTTAGCGCTATTGGTCTGTAGTTCTTTGCCAATGCTTTACTGCCCCCTTTGTGGAGTGGGGCTATGTATGTTGTTTTTAGTAACTGCGGGACGACCCCAGTGTCCATGCTCCGTCTCCATAGGATGTTAAAAGCACGTGATAGGGGCTTCTTGCAGTTTTTGATGAACACTGAGTTCCATGAGTCTGGGCCTGGGGCGGAGTGCATGGGCATGTCATTTATCGCCTCTTCTTGTCATAAATGACAACCAGCACGGATTCAGGGAAGGCAAATCCTGTCACACTCCTCCTGGAGTTTTATGACAAGGTAACAGGTAAGACACGATTGAAGGGTGGGTTGACTGCATTTTCTTGGACTGCAAGAAAGGTCTTTGATACAGTTCCTCACAAGAGATTAGTGCCGAAGCTAGAGGATCAGGCACGTGTAACAGGAAAGGCACTGCAATGGATCAGAGAATACCTGAAAGGGAGGCAACAGTCATGGTATGTGATGAGGTATCAGTGGGCGCCTGTGACGGGCGGGGTCCCACAAGGGGTCAGTCCTAGAACCAGTGCTATTTTTGGTATATGTATACCTGGAGAGAGAGAGAGTTCCTATGTGAATGACATGATGGAAGGGATAGACTCAGAAGTGTCCCTGTTCGCAGATGTGAAGTTAATGAGAATAAATCAGATGAGGATCAGGCAGGACTACAGAGATCTGGACAGGCTGGACACTTGGTTCAGCAACTGGCTTCTCGCGTTTAACTCCGCTAAATGCAAAGTCATGAAGATCGGGGAAGGGCAAAGAAGACAGCAGACAGAGTATAGGCTAGATGGCCAAAGACTGCAAACCTCACCCAAGGAGAAAGATCTTGGGGTGAGTATAACACCGAGCACGTCTCCGGAAGCACACATCAACCAGATAACTGGTGCAGCATATGTGCGTCTGGCAAACCTGAGAATAGCGTTGCGATACCTTAGTAAGGAATCTTTCAAAAGACTGAACACTGTGTACGTCAGGTCCATACTGGAGTATGCAGCACCAGCTTGGAACCCACACCTAGTCACACGTAAAAAAATTAGAGAAAGTGCAAAGGTTTGCAACAAGGTTAGTTCCGGAGCTAAAGGGAATGCACCTTATCTATTCCACTACGTGGAATAGATAAGGTGCATAGACAGGATGTTCCAGAGAGGGTACACAGAAACAAGGGGTCACAATTGGAAGTTGAAGACTCTGATGAGTCAAAGGGATGTTAAGATGCATTTCTTCAGTCATAGTTGTCAGGAAGTGGAATAGTCTAGCAAGTGATGTAGTGGAGGCAGGAACCATGCATAGCTTTAAGACGAGGTATGATAAAGCTCATGGAGCAGGGAGAGGGGACCTAGTAGCGGTCGGTGAAGAGGCAGGGCCAGGAGCTAAGTCTCGACCCCTGCAACCACAATTAGGAGAGTACAATACTCATGGCTGTCAAGAAGGCACTGGACAGTTAGTTTGATATCTTTATTATGCACCCCATACCCATTCTGTGGGCGGTAGTCAAAAGATTACAGAGGTACATAATGGGTCCAGGGACTGGACCTCAAAGTTTGATAGCTGAGCAAGTTACAAAGGTAATGAACTCAGATGGTCACAATCATGACAAGTTACAAAGGTATTTGCAGATTACAGAGGTATATATAGGGTCCAGAGACTGGGCCCCAAAGTTTTGATAGCTGAACAAGGTACAATGGTAATTAATTCACTAGTTACAAGGTAATGAATCATGTAAGTAAATTTACTTACTGGACAGGCACCTAAATTCAGTGTCTGACCAACCGGGCTGTGGTTCGTACATCAGTTTGCGTGTGGCCAGCAGTAAAAGCCTGGTTGATCAGACCCTGATCCACCATGAGGCCTTGTCTCAGACAGCCGCGGGGACGTTGACCCCCGAAACCCCCTCCAGGTAAACCTTTTCAAGATGCTATGTAAATATTGCTGCTGCTGCCCATACATACCTGACGCAGGTTCTCCCGTTCACATCTGTGCAGCTAACTGTGGATGGTATTTTGAAGTTGGCCCTCGGAAAAGCATTTTCATTGTTTTTATAATTCTCATCTTTTAAGGTAGTTTTAGACATTTATTTAATGGGCTGTTAATTAAGGCTGGTTATTTTAACTTTCCTGTTCACTTTTTTCATAACTTTTAGTTTATTTTTTTTTCTTGTGGGCTGCACAGTTTAGTACTTCTGACAGTTTGGGAGACACAGATGATGATCAAACTAAATGCAAATTATGTGATCAGACATATGGTCACTGTCTTGAACACTATGTGCTTAATTGTGCACTTATTGAGGAATATAGAGATAGACAATATAATAACCTATGTGACATGTCAAGATATCTTATTCATGAAATAAGATACCTGCTTGTAATAGATAATTGAAATGTAGATATAAACCCAAATGTACAATTGTTAACCCCTTTGGGGCCTAGTGCCTAGGCCTTTTGTGTATCCATATGCTCTTGCGCTACCGTCCACAGGATGGATATGGGGTGCACAATAAACTAGCCACTTCGGTGGCAAAATCTAAATCTAGTGCTATGACTTCTGAATCAGTGCTACGAAATTAACTGCTAAGACTTTTCACAAGTCTTAACACGGTGGCAAAAGCTCTCTTCACACGCTGAATGTCTGGGTTCGATTCCCAGAGAGTAGAAACATTGGGCGTGTTTCCTTACACAAGTTTTCTATGTTCACCCATCAGTAAAATGGGTACCTGGGTGTTGGTCGAAGGAATCTTACAGGAATCGAGAGACACGGGAAGAACTAAAAGCCATAAATGAAATTGAAAGAAACCCTAAGTATTTCTTTTCCTATGCAAAACCAGTATTGGGCCCCTACTTAAACATGATGGGTCCTACACAGATGACAGCAAGGAAATGAGTGAGTTACTTAAATCCCAGTATGACTCAGTCTTTAGCGAGCCACTAACCAGACTGAAAATCGAAAACCTAAATGATTTTTTTTAAGTGCCACAGAACTTGACAGACGCATGCCTTTCTGACATCACCACGACGCCAAATGACTTCGAAAAGGCAATAAATAACATGCCCATGCACTCCGCTCTAGGCCCAGACTCATGGAACTCAGTGTTCATCAAGAACTGCAAGAAGCCCCTATCACATGCTTTTAACATCCTATGGAGAGGGAGCATGGACACTGGGATCGTCCCGCAGCTACTAAAAACAACAGACATAGCCCCGCTCCACAAGGGGGCAGTAAAGCAATAGCAAAGAACTACAGACCAATTGCGCTAACGTCCCATATCATAAAAATCTTTGAAAGGGTTCTAAGAAGCAAGATCGCCACCCATCTTGATACCCATCAATTGCACAACCCAGGACAGCATGGGTTTAGAGCAGGCCGCTCCTGTCTGTCCCAATTACTGGACCACTACAAGGTCCTGGATGCTCTAGAAGATAAACAGAATGCAGATGTTATATACACAGATTTTGCAAAAGCCTTTGACAAGTGTGACCATGGTGTAATAGCACAAAATGCGTGATAAAGGAATAACAGGAAAAGTTGGTTGATGGATATATAATTTCCTAACATGTAGAACACAAAGAGTAGTAAACAGAGTAAAGTCTGAGGCAGCTACTGTGAAAAGCTGTTCCACAAGGCACAGTACTTGCTCCCATCCTATTCCTCGTCCTCATATCGGACATTGACAGGGATATAAGCCACAGTGCTGTCTTCCTTTGCAGATAACACCCGAATCTGTATGACTGTCCACCGTTGAAGACACTGCAAGACTCCAAGCAGACATAAACCAAATCTTTAAATGGGCTGCAGAAAACAATATGAAGTTCAATGATGAGAAATTTCAATTACTCAGATATGGAAAACGTGAAGAAATTAAAATCTCATCGGAGTACAAAACTAATTTCAACAACACAATAGAGCGAAAAACTAATGTCAAAGACCTGGGAGTGATCATGTCAGAGGATCTCACCTTCAAGGACCATAACAGTAGCAATTGCATCTGCTCCAAAAATGACAGGATGGATAATGAGAACCTTAAAAACCAGGGATGCAAAGCCCATGTTGACACTTTACAGATCGCTTGTTCTATCTAGGCTGGAATATTGCTGCACACTAACTGCACCTTTCAAGGCGGGTGAAATTGCTGACCTTGAAAATGTGCAGAGAACCTTCACCGCACGCATAAGTGCGATAAACCACCTCAACTACTGGGAACGCTTGAAGTTCCTAAACCTGTACTCTCTAGAACGCAGGCAGTAGAGATACATTATTATATACACATGGAAAATTCTCGAGGGCTTAGTACCAAACTTGCACACAAAAATCACTCCCTACGAAAGCAAAAGACTCGGCAGGCGATGTAACATCCCCCCAATGAAGAGCAGGGGTGCCACTAGCACGTTGAGGGACAACACAATAAGTGTCAGGGCCCAAGATTGTTCAATGCCTCCCAGCATACATCAGGGGATTACCAACAACCCCTGGCTGTCTTCAAGCAGGCACTGGACAGGCACCTCAAGTCGGTACCTGATCAGCCGGGCTGTGGTTCGTACGTTGGACTGCGTGCGGCCAGCAGTAACAGCCTGGTTGATCAGGCTCTAGTCCAACAGGAGGCCTTGTCACAGACCGGGCCGCGGGGGCGTTGACCCCTGGAATTCTCTCCAGGTAGACTCCAGGTAGCTAGCAAAAAACAGACGTAGTTTTCAGATGGGTCCCTGGACACTATGGGCGGGGCAATTTATGGGAAGATGCTGCTGCACGGTCAGTGATGTGATCCTCCGGTTTCCTACAGAGGTATTCCGTTCTGGGACTATTTTTACCGTCATCTCTACCAGTCATCGCAACCGTTGGCAACAACGGTGGTCGGATATGCACCATAACAAATTACTTTCTATTAAACCACGTTTGGGTTTGTCTCCATAGTCTTACCACCGTTGCCATACTCAAGAGGCTGCGCTCTCCCGTCTTCGCATCGGCTATACTCGTCTTACCCATGGGTATTTCATGGAGAGACTCGCTATTCCTGAGGTTTGTCGGGTCCCTGTTCCGGTTCATCACTTTCTTGTGGATTGTCCGGTTTACCAGGAAGCTCACAGAATTTACATCCACCGTTGCACCACTCTCCATCTTTCCTCCTTACTGACGGCCCTGACTTTGACTTACTTTTTTACTTGTCAGCAACCGCTTTACTATACTAACTTTGATGTGCAGCCTTTAGTGTCCCTTCCAGCCCTTTCCTTTCCTCACCTCTGATCCCCTTTCCAACTAGCTGTTTTCTGCCCTGAAGCACTGTATGGCCCTTGTCAGTTTAGCGCTTTGATTATAATATACTACGTGCATTAGACCAAAGTGGTCAATATTAGAATGTCCCTAGGTTGGGGGAAGGGTACTGTGGTCTATCCCATTCCGTTGAGGTCCTTTGTAAGGTGTTGGGAGCAGTAAGAAGATTAAATACTGTTTTGTTCATTTATAGTGGTGGTGGTGTTATTATGGAGTGAGCCATGGAGAGTACACTAATTGTTACTCTGGCTTTCATTAACCTACAACCACTACAGTGGCACAGAGGCACAGAGGATGGGATCATCAGAGCCAAGGATAGAGCCAATGTGGCCTGTAGTAGTAGTGATATTGGCAGCCCAGGGCGTTGCAGCAGAGCGGTGATTATTAAGAATCTACAGCAGCAGCAAGTGGCGAGCATGACGGCAGCGTCACAAGGAAGGTTGGAGCCGTTCGACCCACGTAAGATTTCTTTGGAGCTTTGGCTAAGCTTGTTGGAAGCCAATTTCGCTCACTTAGGAATTAAAGAGCAAGATAACAAGAGGAACTTCTTGCTAGTGTCAATGGGATCAGAAACTTAGTGTTTTAGGTAATGTGTTTGCACCAGATTTACCACACACGAAGCGTTACGATGACTTGGTCGCTGCACTGATAAGTTATTATGCACTGATAAGTTATTATGCACTGAAACCAGCCTACCACTGCAGTTTGTTGGCTTTTCAGCAAAGGGAGAAACGACATGATGAGTCCTTGCGTGAATTATATACAGATTTAAAAGAGTTAGCTGTGAACTGTAACTGGGGGACAATTTGACCCCATAGTGAGGGACCAGTTGTTTATGGCGGTGGTGGATGAAGTGTATTTTCCTCACCTAGTTGCAGAAAATTTGGATTTGCAAAGTGTGCATTCTGCAAAACTATTTGACGAACTATTGAACTTGGAACAGGCATTTGTTACAGATCAAAACTCTGCTCCTGCGGTACAAATGATTAATGATGTGAAATGTAAACATTGTGGGTTCAAGCATAGTAGTAGTACTTGTAGGTTTAAAGATTTTGTCTGTAATGAATGTCATAAGAAAGGCCACATGAGAAGAATGTGTAGAGAGAATCTTCAAAAGTGACACAGCAGTCACAGATATCCTAGAACAGTCAGTTTAGGTGCTGGATGGCGGAGATAGTTCAGCGGATGAGCTTATATCTGTAGAGGATAGTGTTTTCCATGAAGGCAGAAAAATATGGGTTCATCATTAATAACAATAAAAAGGTGCCTTTTGAGATTGACAGTGGGGCGTCTATCTCGACATTATCCAAAGACTGGGTAGAGGCAGTAAAGGGACACATTGAACCATGTTCTAAGAGGGTAACTGCATATGATAATTGGAAAACAAAACTTCTGGGACAGGTGGTTTTGCCAGTAAGGTATAATAACTTAGAGGTGTCACAAGTGTTTTATGTAGTGAAGTCCAATAATAGAAACTTGTGTGGGAAAGACCTCAATCTCCAGCATTGTGGCCAAAATTCATGTGAAATGTGATGCTGTCCCTAAGTTTGTGAAAACAAGGCCAGTACCATTCTTTCACAAAGAAATGATTGAGGAAGAATTAGAAAAAATAGTGCAGAAAGGCATTATTGAGCCTATATCGCATAGTGAATGGTCTGTACCTATTGTACCAGTATAAAAGGCTGACTCTGTCTGTGAATATGTGGTGATTTTATATGTTAATCAACAAATTCATTGCAAAAGATATCCTTTACCCAGGATTGAGGAATTATTGTCTGTAGTGGGTAAAGGCAAAAATATTTACAAAATTAGATTTAAAGGATGCTTATTTAGAGATGCCTGTAGATGAGAGGAGCCAACAACTTTTAGTATTAATACCCACAGGGGACTTTTTAAATGAGATTACATTTTGGAATTTCCTCATCTCTTGGTATTTTCCAGAAATTTATTTCCCAATTGTTTGTTAAACTGGAGGGGGTAGCATCCTATTTAGATGATATCATAATATGTGGTGCCACAGAAGCTGAGCATGATGCTAGACTCAGGCAGGTGTTGAGTATTTTAAGAGCATAATGTAGTGTTGAATTAGGATAGTGTTGAAAACCAGATCTATTGAATATATGGGGTATGAAATTTCAGGGAAAGCTATTAAACCTTCTTCTAGGAGGGTGGAGGGAGGCTCTTGTGAATTTACCTTCACCTACGTCCGTAGGAGTTTAGTCTTTTGTGGGGATGGTGACATATTGTAAATTCATTAAGAACTTTTCTTTAATTTTGGCACTACTGTATGATTTATTAAAAAAGGGGGCTACATTTGAGTGGTCTTCAGTGGAAGAGGAAGATGTTCAAAGGATTAAAAAAAATTAGTGTTCAACTTTGTTGACTAATTTTACAGGAGAGCATCCATTAATAATTGAGGTTGATGCTGCTTCTTTGGGTGTTGGATGTGTGTTAATCCAGGAAGTAAACGGCCAGAAAAAAACCGGTGTATTTTGCTAGTAAGAAACTCCAGCAGAACATAATTATTCTCAACTTGATAAAGGTCTAGCTTTGGTGTATGCTGTTAAGAAATTCAGATTTTTTCCACTGTTGGAATTTAGATCCCAGTTTTGGTTAACCATATTTTGTTGGACTGTCCGGTCTATCAACAATCACACACAATTTGCCTCTGACGTCGTCACCACTCTTAACACCCTTACTTTATCCTCCCTCCTTGCTGACGAAATCTTGACTCACTCCCTCGTTGACTTTTTGACAGCAACTGACTTTCTCCCTGTTGTCCACTTCACTTTTGCTACTCTATAATCATGCACTATCCCCTGCCTAGTTGTGCTATATGACTTGTAGGTTTAGTGCTTCTTTATTATAATAATTCTAAGTATATGTTCTGTATAAAGTATATTGTACCTGGAGGGGGTTGCGGGGATCAACACCACTGTGGCCCTGTCCATGACCAGGCCTCGTGGTGGATCGGGGCCTAATCAAACATGCTGCTACTGCTGGTCAGGTACTGACTAGGTGCCTGTCCAGTGCCTTCTTGAAGACAGCCTATTGGTAATTCCCCTTATGTATGCTGGGAGGCAGTTGAACAGTCTTGGGCCTTGACACTTACTATGTTCTCTTAGTGTACTTGTGGTGCCCTTGCTTTTCATGGAGATGGGGTTATGTTGCATCTCCCGATTATTTTGCTTTCGTAGGGAGTGATTTTCGTGTGCAGATTTGGGACTAGTTCCTCTAGAATTTTAAAGTGTATATTATCATGCATCTTTCTCGCCTGCATTCCAGAGAGTACAAATCAAGGGACTTCAACCGTTCCCAGTAATTAAGGTGCTTTCTTATACATGCCATGAAAGTTCAGTGTGTATTCTCAAGGTCTGCAGTTTTGCCTGTCTTGAAAGGGGTCGTTAATGTACAGCCATATTCCAGCCTAGAGAGGAGAGATTTGAAGAGAATAATCATGGGCTTGGCACCTCTAGTTTTGAAGGTTCTTATTATCCATTCTATCATTTTCCTAGCAAATGTGGTAAACATTATCTTTGAAAGAGATTGCCGATCACACGCAGATCCTTCACATTAGTTTTTCGCTTTGTGGCTGGAATTTGTCTTGCTAAATTTTCATTTCCTCGAGTTTTTGTCTTCATTGAAATTCAGTGTTTTCTGCTGCCTATTTACAGATTTGTTTGTCTGCTTCGAGATTTGCAGTGTCTTAGATGGAAGAGTCGTGCAAATTAGTTTCATCAGCAAAGGAGGACATGGTGCTGTAGTTTACATCTGTCAGATATGGGGAACAGGATGGGAGCGAGTACTGTACCTTGTGGAACAGCTTTTCATTGTATAGCTGCCTCAGAGTTTACTGTTTACTATTACTCTTTGTTGTATTTGTTAGGAAGTTTTAGATCCATCTACCCACTTTTCCCGTTATTCTTTTATGCATTTTGTGCCATTACACCATAATCACATTTGTCGAAGGCTTTCACAGTGTGTTTACTACATTTGCTTATTTTGTCCTCCTGATCATCCAAGACTGTCAGTGGTCGAGTAATAGAGAGGCAGGAGCGACCTGCTCTTAAACCCATGCTGCCCTGGGTTGTGCAACTGATGGGTATCTTTAAATGGGTGGCGATCTTGCTTCTTAAAACACCTTCAAAGATTTTTATGATGGACATTACTGTTATCGGTCTGTAATTCTGAAATTTGTTTACTGCCACCTTTGTGGCAGTTTTTAATGACTGGGATGACCCGTGTCTATGCTCCCTCTCCATAGAATATTTAAGGCACGTGAAAGGAGTTTCTTGCAGTTCTTGATTAACACTGAGTTCCAAGAGTCCGGGCCTAGGGCAGAGTGAATGGGCAAGTCATTTATTGCTTTTTCGCAGTCCTGTGGTGTTAGGATAATATCAAATTCTTTAATTAACACTATGAATTCCTTGTATACCTGTTTTCTATATTTGCATATTTTGTCTTGTGTATAGTTATACTGCCTGCCTACAGTATCTGAAGAAACAAAAATGCAGTTTTGGAAACCTTATTAATGAAGTTTAGTAACTGCAACCTACATTATTTTCTCAAGCACTGTCCCTATAAACCATTGGATTTTTTTTTTAATATTTATACCTTGTGGCTATTATTTGAGTGAATATTTTGATTTATTTTATCCTTGGTAAGTGTGGTAACAAACTTTATTGCATGGAATATTGAACTAGCATGGAACTGCAGCTGCAGCTCGGTATGGATATTGAACTGGGTCAGAATTAAATTTTGTAAAATCCCAATAGAATTACCAGTCTTACTACAACCTTTATATAAAATTCATATTCTTTGACATTACATATACTCTGCAGATTTGGTGCTGTCTGCTAGGCGTGGTGTGTGCCGGTCCTAGGCAAGAAGACATTGTCGACACAGCCATAGATCAAGAAGCTGGAGACTTGGAAACGATGGCTTCTCTGGCAGACATAGTAAGTGGTTAACTATGGCTACATCTTATATCAAGAGTATTCCACGTTACTGATTTCTCACATGCTGTATTACCCTAAAAGATCTAACACTTTAAAGTTATTATATTTTCCTTGGCGTAACTCTAACGTTATCAGCATAACTGAAAATAAATTTTATTAGTAGTCAACTGTAGACTCTGGAATGATTGTTGCTGCTACAAAATCGGAAGTTAATAGTTTAAATATTTAGCTCTCAAAAGTGCAGGTAATTAACACTTGTAAAACTAAAGTTAAACGTGTATCCCCAGCTGTCTGAGGCTGACGTGACAAGTTACGAAGACCTCTTGCCAAGTAACCCAGATAAAGATGCATCATGGATTCTGCACTACATAAAAGAAAACGAATTAGCTGACTTAGACGAGGAAATGGTTGAAGAATATTTCAAAGGTTTCATAAGGATGGAAATGACATCATTAATTGAATTGGTTCCTGAACCCCTGGCAAGATTCTCTGGACTAAGGTATTACATATTTCACAGGAAACTCTAATCAAGTAGGTGGTGTGGAAAATGTGTTTGCCAGAATCAGTCACTCACCCCCAGTTAGGGAAATGGGGGGCACAAGAGGAGAGATGACACCGGAGACAGGTGTCAGTTCTTTATATACTTAGTATTAAGAATTAGCCTCGTAACTCCTAGGCTAATTATACACTAAAATTACTACATTACTCCTATACATATTTAAGCTAAGTTAGAGATAGTCGTTTAGCTTAAGGCAGTAGTTACTTCTCATGAACAATAAATGCCTTAGGCACCTACTTTCCCGAAAATGGCACCCTGGAAATAAATGGTATAAAATACCGACACAATGGAAAAAATAAAAAATAAGCAGAAATGTGACCCTTTATTGAAAACGTTTCCCCCCGCAGTGTTTTATCAGTCTGGATTTATCCCCACTGCGGGGGCCCCTTTTCAATGGCCCCTTTTTTGGAAAGGGAAATCCGCGGCTGGGAGCCGCAGTCATATTTCAGCAGACGGGCGACTACCCTACACAAACTTTGTGCGGTGAATACATTCGTATACCATACGATCACCGCAAGCAAAGGTCCTTACCTGGACGAGGTAGTTGGGACTCGCCGGGTACTCTCGGAACCCCCCGCCCCCAAACACTGACCGAGTATTGGTACTGCCTAATTCCCCCTAATTGTGGTTGCGGGGGTCGAGACTCAGCTCCTGGCCCCGCCTCTTTGTCTGCTACTGGGTCTCTGCTCTCCCTGCTCCATGGCTTTATCATACCTTGTCTTAAAAAATATGTATGGTTCCTTCCACTATATCTTTCTTAGTCCATTCCACTTCCTGACTTCTCTGTGGCTGAAGAAATGTTCCCGACATCCCTTTGACTCATCTGGTCTTCAGCTTCCCGTTGTGTCCCCCTTTTTTTTTTCCCTCTCTGGGAAAAACCTGTCACTATCTACCTTGTCAATTCCCCGCAGTATTTTGTATGTCGTTATCATGTCTCCTCTGACCCTTCTTTCCTCCAGTGTTGATCTATTTCCCTCAACCTTTCTTCATAAGACAGACCCCTGAGTTGTGGGGAAATAACCTTTTCCAAACCTTTGCACTTTCTCTGTTTCCTTCTGCTTGACCAGGGTGGGTTCCAGACTGGTGCTGCATATTCTAGTATGGGCCTGACGTACACGGTATACAGTGTCTTGAACGATTCCTTGTTAAGGTAACGGAACGCTACCTAAGGTTTTCCAGACGCCCAAAGCTGCCGAGTTTCTGGTTGATGTTGTCGGAGACGTCTAGGGGTTTTCTCCTCCAAGGCTTTCTCCTTTTCCGAGGTTTGTAGCCTTTGTCCGCCTAGCTTGTACTCTGTCGCGGTCTTCTTTGCCCTTTTCCCATCCTCATGACTTTGCATTTGGGGATTGAATTCAAACCAACTGCTAGACCAGATGTCGAGCTTGTCCAGGTCTGTTTGAGCCCTGCCCCGGTCCTCTTCCGATGTGATTCTCCTCATTATTTTCACATCTGCGAATAGCACTTTGAGTCTATCCCATCCGTCATGTCATTTACATATACCAGGAATAACACGGGCCCAGGACTGACCCCCGCGGACACCACTGTCCAAGGGGCCCACTGTGATCCTCACCCCCACCATGACCCGTTGTTTCCTCCCTTTTAGGTATTTCCCCGATCCATTCAGTGCCCTTCCTGTTTTCCCGCTTGTTCTTCCAACT
>WNWK01030215.1:0-22500 GCA_009830355.1 Cherax destructor
TTTACGAATAACAATAATAATAATAATAATAAAAAAATAATAATAATAATAATAATAATAATAATAATAATAATAATAATAATAATAATAATAATAATAATAATAATAAAACATTAATAGTAATAATAATAATAATCCGATTATATTTTGCTTTAAAGTGAACTGTTACACTTCTTCAAAAGTGGACGACATTTCGGTCTCCTGGTACTTGAAGTTGGTCCTGGCCCATGAGAAACGTCGCGTGAATTCATCTAAGTAATCTGCTTTTTCTACGTCTCGACCATTTTTTGGGGGGGGGGGGAAGATTTGGACTTTTTCTGTTCGCCGCCAGACCATCGCCTGTCCGTCTGTATCGTCTGTCAGCCAGACTGTCAACAGAGGATGTTAATAATAGGGGATTCAGACTGGACAAACATAGCTGAGAAATGAACCCTTTCGCTAGTTATAGCTGCATTTAGAGTGAGTGAGTGAGTTGAGTGAGTGAGTTGAGTTAGTGAGTTGAGTCAGTCAGTAGGTGAATGAGTGAGCGGAGTTAGTTACCGAATCAGTAAGTGATTTAGTAACCGATAGAGTGAGAGTAAGTCAATCACTGAAGGGAATGAGTAAATAGTAAGATGTTAACCGAGTGAGTGAGTGAGTACTGTGAGTTAAGATAACTCATCCATCCAGTGAACCTCATGTCTCCGTCAACCAATCATCTTCAATGTTAAAAAAAAAAAAACATGAAATGTGAACAAATACAGATGCTTCGACCCTATTAGATGTTTGAACCATATCAGATGTTTCGACCTCTATCAGAAGTTTCGACCCTATCAGATGTTTCGACCCCAATCAGATGTTTCGACCCCAATCAGATGTTTCGACCCTAATCAGATGTTTCGACCCCTATCAGATGTTTCGACCCCTATCAGATGTTTCGACCCTATCAGAAGTTTCGACCCTATCAGATGTTTCGACCTTATCAGATGTTTCGACCCCAATCAGATGTTTCGACCCCAATCATATATTTCGACCATGAGATGAGTCGGTTTCCCTTGGGAACTTCTGGGATAATTCGTTATAATTATATGGATAATTAGAGAGATAATCCATTACAATTATTTTTTCCTAATTTTCACTTGGTTTCTGAATTAATTAGTGAATGTGATAACTAAGTGAGAGAGAGAGAGAGAGAGAGAGAGAGGGAGGGAATACCTCATAGCCAGATACAGGTCACTTGTTCCAACAGTTCAGAGTCTTGTTCCAACAGTTGGGAGTCTTATTTCAACAGTTCAGTGTCTTGCTCCAACAGTTCAGTCTTGTTCCAACAGTTGGGAGTCTTGTTCCAACAGTTGGGAGTCTTGTTCCAACAGTTGGGAGTCTTGTTCCAACAGTTGGGAGTCTTATTTCAACAGTTCAGTGTCTTGCTCCAACAGTTCAGTCTTGTTCCAACAGTTGGGAGTCTTGTTCCAGCAGTTGGGAGTCTTGTTCCAACAGTTGGGAGTCTTGTTCCAACAGTTGGGAGTCTTGTTCCAACAGTTCAGAGTCTTATTCCGACAGTTGGGAGTCTTGTTCCAACAGTTCAGTCTTGTTCCAACAGTTCAGAGTCTTATTCCAACAGTTGGGAGTCTTGTTCCAACAGTTCAGAGTCTTATTCCGACAGTTGGGAGTCTTGTTCCAACAGTTCAGAGTCTTATTCCAACAGTTCAGAGTCTTGTTCCAACAGTTCAGAGTCTTGTTCCAACAGTTCAGAGTCTTGTTCCAACAGTTCGGAGTCTTGTTCCAACAGTTCGGAGTCTTGTTCCAACAGTTCGGAGTCTTGTTCCAACAGTTGGGAGTCTTCTCGTGCTTTTAAGTTCAGAATTCCCGTACTCGGGATCTCGGAATAAATGTCAACAATTGAACAAAAATAACAGGGTAGTCATTGACCTGAGTTTTGACATTTTACCCGAGTCGACTAATGAAGTTTGGGAAGGAGCAGCAGCAGAAGCATCAGCCGCAGCAACAATAACAACAGCAGAGTCAGCAGCAGCAGCGGGAACAGCAGAAACCACCAGCAGAGGCGAAATCGGAAGCAAAACAATGCGTACCGGTACGGCAGAGGCAGCAGCGGCAGCAGCGGCAGCAGCGGCAGCAGAGGCAGCAGAGGCAGCAGAGACAGCAGAGGCAGCAGAACAGGAAAAAGCAAGAGAATCATCAATCACCACCAACATTAACAACAACTAGCGGGTCGGCGTCATGTGTAGCCAAAGACTGTTTGGTTTATATATACGTATATATATATATATATATATATATATATATATATATATATATATATATATATATATATATATATATATATATATATATATATATATATATATTATATATATATATATGTATAATATATATAATCGGTAAAACTTGCGGTTTTGGCTTAAATAGCAACGCTCTTCTTGCCGAATAAGGCAAGCAAAAATTTGTGTATGCAATAATTTCTCAAAAATCATTCTGAACCTAAAGAAAAAATATATTTCATTGTGTTTGTTTATTATTAAATTATTGTAAACTTATATGAAATATATATAGTTGGATACAAAAATATATTTAGTTGGTACAAAATTATTATTTTTACATTAACATAAATGAAAAAAATATATCTTTAAACGTATAAGAGAAAATTTTAGAAAAGACTTAATTTTAAACGAATTCTTGCTAATTGACCAATTTTACCTATTCGGCATGACATATATATTCTCTCTCTCTCTCTTTCTCACTCACTCTCTTGGCTTTGTATAATTCCACTGGGATGATAATTAATTAATAGAGGTTTACCTGTACACTCTTGGCCATACTATCTGCAGGTAAGATGCGAACCTTCCTTGTGGGTCCTGGCCCACAACTTTGTTCGTGGTAAATAATAATAATAATATTGATGTTGGAAGGTAAACCCATGTGTAACTTACATTAGCCAAGGTAATAGAGAATGGGATGTGTAATAAGCTTGCCTGCCTTCCATCCCAGAGTTAAAATTACGTCCTGCCCCATCCTGCCACGTCCCGTCACGGTAAATCAATGCCTTCCGGGGATTGCTTTGACGTGACCCAGCCAGCAGGCAGCCTGGGTTGGGTCAGGATACATAGCAGGGACAGGACCTCAGCTGGCCCTCAGCCGGATCGGCAAGCCAACCCCGGGGGATTCAATACCACTTCCCCTTACAAACAGTACCAGCACCAATAGCCCAACCACCACCACTACAACAACCACCCACCCCCACCATCACCATTACTACAATCACCACTACCACCACTACCACCATCGTGTAAACTGGGCCGCACTATCGACCCGACCTGATGAAGGTCAGTGGAGGGAACACTGGTTGTATTGACAATTATGCGGAGGTGACCACCCGAAGTCGGGACCCCGAACACACACACACACACACATATATACACACTACCCTCGCCAGCACCAACAGTTTAATAGACGTGTGCACTCTCATTGGTGAACTCGAGACTGATTGAATACGAGGACCTAGTGGAGTCTATTTACCCAAAAAGCTCTCAAACATTCCATTGAAAACGACCAATGTGATCAAATTACACCTCCAGTCAGTGTGTAAAATGAGACTCATAAGAATTATTAGGACATTTGGTAACGATGCGTTTCCCATTCTGGGGGACGAGAAGTCTTAATAAATGGCCCAATACCATACATGTGTTATATGTGTCTCGCTTGAAGAATCAGACACATGTGAAACATCTGGATATCTTTATCTGAAGACTTTTCGCCAGGAGACGAGGGTCTCCGAATCCACTGGGAGGGAGCCTTAGGGATACACAATACCTCTGTGTTTCCCGGTCTTCTGGGACTCCCTGAGGTTGGCAACACCATTTCCTACCTTTCCGCTGTGTTGGAGGGAGGTATCAGTCACTGGTAGCCGCACATGTACTGCGTAGCCTCGTACCATCAGCTTACCATTTTGTTCTGGGTAGCCTACTGACTCCATCTGGACCCTTCTGGCTGCCCTGGAATCCTCCTATCCTGGGTTTCTTTAGCACTGGTCAGGTATCAGATATCAGTACTGTGTTGCTGCATATTTTTTTCCACCTGTGATCTACGGCACTTAAAACCATAAAACCCAGTTGATCTTGTGTTGCACTGCAGTACCTACAGCTGTGTTAGGAGACAACTGGAAAATGTATACACCGAGGCAAATAATAATAATAATAATATTATTATTATTATTATTACTTCAAAAAATACATGAATAAACTGATATAGATCTACTTGACATTATTGGCATTATAGAAAGCCCAGGATGCGACCGACGAAAGTCGTCTAACACCCAGGTACCTACTTACTGATAGGTAAACAGAGGCAGCAGGAGTAAGGAAACATGCCCAACGTTTCCACCAGTGCCGGGTATCTGCTTTTCATATAACACTCTTCTTCAAATAACATGTATGTTCTTCATGTAAAACTCCATTCTTCCCATTGGACACTTCTTGCAACATACGTGTTATGAGGATCGCTGTATTTATAAAGCGAGTGATCGTCATAACACGTCTGTTTTTCATATAATACGGGAGTTCATCATATCACACTTCGTTCTTCGTATAACACATATACGTGCATGTGACACGTGCTTGTGACACGTACACGTGACACTTGCTTGTGCCACGTACATGTGACACGTGCATGATTCATACGACACGCCCGTTAGTTTTTATGATACTTCGTGGCTTTAAATCCCTTACAGAACTTTTTTTTTTTTGTTTCATTGTAAACAGTGAGCAGCAGCAGCAGCAGCAGCAGCAGCAGCAGCAGCAGCAGCAGCAGCAGCAGCAGCAGCAGCAGCAGCAGCAGCAGCAGCAGCTGTCCGTGTCTGTCACGGAAGGTAAATATTTCAGGCTTCTTGGTATCATACTGTACACACACACACACACACACACACACACACACACACACACACATTCCCTTTCAAAGCACTTAATATATTAGGAACTAGAAAATAAGCCGCCGCGTGACTTCATTCATGACGTGAAGTTCCTTAATCAAACTTTCCACATTACAACATCACACAATAACATGAAACACTGACGGGAACCAAGAAATGTAACTCAACTCTTATTGAAAGCAAAACTGCCGTCTGTCAACACCAAAGGTTTGAACTTTACACATTGTAGTAACTGAGTAGATATAATAATAATAATAATAATAATAATAATAATAATAATAATAATAATAATAATAATAATAATAATATCTTTATTTCTACAAGTACATGTACAAGGTATACAGTCCATAGTTGACATCAATGACATACTACTATATAGAAAGCCACTTGTTATGCTGAGCATTTCCCGCAAATTAGGTCAATTTTGTCCCCAGGATGCGACCCACGACCCAGGTACCCATTTTACTGATGGGTAAACAGAGACAGCAGGTGTCTTATGGAAACACGTTTTAATGTTTTCCAACCATACCGGAGGATCGATCCCCGGACGTCAGTGTGTGAGCTGAGTGCGCTAGCGACCGAGCTAGATAAGATAAAGATTTATTTCTTTGTAATGATTACAATGTGTAATTACAATTTTGGTTTGGTAAGTACAAAGAAAGTCACTATCATAACGTTTTGTTCTGTGTAGTTTTATCTAGTCATACCCTTATGACCACTTTCTTGAACACTATGGGCTTAATTGTCCACTTATTGAGGAATATAGATGACACTATAATATCCTATCTAATATATCAAGGTATCTTATTAATGAAGATAAGATACTAGATATATCAAGCAAATTTCCTAAACTTTGCAACAGATAAGTCTGCTGCAGATATAAATCCAGATGTGTTCTTGTTACCCCTTTTTGGGGCCTAGTTCTTAAGCCTTTTGTGTATCTATAAGCTTGCGTCCACGTGATGGATGTGGGATGCACAATAAACTAGCCACTTCGGGGAAAAAATCTAAATCAAGTCATACAGTGGTTATAGTTATCAAAGATATATACTCCTAGAAGTAAGTTAGAAATAATGAGTCAGAAACATTGACGCGTGAAATTTCAGAAGCCAATGGACACAGGTCAAAAGTCAAGGTTCTTGAGGCAACGGTATGGACAGAGAAGCAATCATCAGGTCATCTGGTCAACACTTAAATGTGGAATGCCGCCTCGTCAGGGTTTAGCAGCTGTACACGTGTAACATGATTTGTCCTAAAGGTTTGGCTAAGCCAAAAGCATCTTGGTTTGTGTTGAAAGTTTTCTGTACCACATCCTTGATGGCAAGTTTGACACCTTATCTTAGATTACGTAACGTGTATTGTTGGTGTCGTGAGTTCTGCAAGAGCATTGTTATTCTTAAGACGCGGTATAGTTGTTATGGCATATTATTAGCAGACGTATCGCCACCCTGGGTCTTTATCAATTCATAGAAACATCAAAAAGGTGAGAATATAAATTTTGTGAGAAGAGGTCCATGAAGTGTAGAACGGGTCAGTAAGAGAGAGTTATTTAGTTACGTAATAGTAGCTTTAATGAAAAATTGTTTAGCCAATACTTCTCATATTGAGATTCAATCCGAGTTTTGAGCAATTGTTTGGAAATGGCGTTCAATACCGGTTTTAAACAAAGTTTCCTCCGCCCGTCTGCTGCCTTAGTAACTTGTCTGGCCTCGGGGTAGGTCATCAGACGATGCTCTGTGTTACAGTGTCCTGTGTCTCCACTGTGGGGAGTATCTGTGGTCTCTGATCCTTGTGATCAGGTCTCTCAAAGTTTCACTTACACAATACTTCTCACGCACTCCACAAGGAGCAGAAAACAGTGGTACACCTAAATAATAATAATATCTTTATTTACTACAAGTACATGTACAAGGTATACAGTCCTAGCTGACATCAATGACATACTACTATATAGAAAGCCGCTTGTTATGCTGAGCATTTCGGGCAAATTAGATCAGTTTTGTCCCAGGATGCGACCCACACCAGTCGACTAACACCCAGGTACCCATTTTACTGATGGGGAACATAGACAACCAGTGTAAGGAAACACGCACAATGTTTCTACCCTCGCCGGGAGTCGAACCCGGACATCCGCTGTGTGAAGCGAGAGCTTTAGCCACCAGGCCACGAGGCACCGTAAATGGCACATTTTAGTCTCTCTCTCTCTCTCTCCACGGGACAACTGGAAAAACTTGTCGACAGGTATTGAGCTGGGTGGAGGTCGCCCCGTCATCGTGCCGGGCGGTCCACCCAAGGTTTTATTAACCCTGCCTTTGTGGTCGCTCTTTATTCCCTCTGGCCGTAAACTCGTCTTCTTTATGACGGCTGTGGCCATTTCAAAGCACGATAAACAGAGAAAAATAGATAAACGTATAATTTGTTGGGTGGGTCATGCGATTCCAGTGGGCTACTCTTTGAGGAAAGTCAATATTATTACACCAGCAACGCCCTCGTCCTCAGTAACCATTCTGACGTTCAAAATATTTTTTTTCCTTGTATGAACCTTGATATTATTTAAGGGAAAATGGTTAATCTTATAGAGGGAACAGAGGAGGTTTGTGACACTTAGCGTGATCCTATTTTTCCAAACCTCTCACCACTGCTTCTAACCTCTTATTACTCCTCATTTCGTTCTGATTCATGCAGAACCTGTGTTCGTGATTCCATATAATTCGACAATTGTAATAAGAAAGAAATATCCCAAAACACTGTAATGTTGTTACTGTATACAGATTTGCAGCCAAATTATGAAGAGTAAATAAACCAGTTTGGGTGTTCCAATATTGGTTTCAATTTCAGGCGGCTCGGAAGGAGGACTTCTTAAAAGTAAGTATTTAACTACTGGCATTGTAAATTCCCAATAATATTGTTCACTGTTGCAGCAATATATATACGTATATATATATATATATATATATATATATATATATATATATATATATATATATATATATATATATATATGTATATATATATATATATATATATATATATATATATATATATATATATATATATATATAATGTATATATATATATATATATATATATATATATATATGAGCGACTAAGATGCCGGGAGCAATGGGCTAGTGACCCTTCTCCTGTACAAATCTACTAAAAACGAGAAGAAGAAAAACTTTATAAAATTGGGTTGTCTGAATGTGCGTGGATGTAGTGCGGATGATAAGAAAGAGATGATTGCCGATGTTATGAATGAAAAGAAGTTGGATGTCCTGGCCCTAAGTGAAACAAAGCTGAAGGGGTAGGCGAGTTTCAGTGGGGAGAAATAAATGGGATTAAGTCAGGGGTATCTGAGAGAGTTAGAGCTAAGGAAGGGGTAGCAATAATGTTGAAGGATCAGTTATGGAAGGAAAAGAGGGAATATAAATGTGTAAATTCAAGGATTATGTGGATTAAAATAAGGGTCGGATGCGAAAAGTGGGTCATAATAAGCGTGTATGCACCTGGAGAAGAGAAGGTAGGAGGAGAGAGAGAGATTTTGGGAGATGTTAAGCGAATGTATAGGAACTTTTGAACCAAATGAGAGAGTAATTGTGGTAGGGGACCCAAATGCTAAAGTGGGAGAAACATGTAGAGAGGGTGTAGTAGGTAAGTTTGGGGTGCCAGGTGTAAATGATAATGGGAGCCCTTTGATTGAACTTTGTATAGAAAGGGTTTAGTTATAGGTAATACATATTTTAAGAAAAAGAGGATAAATAAGTATACAAGATATGATGTAGGGCGTAATGACAGTAGTTTGTTGGACTATGTATTGGTAGATAAAAGACTGTTGAGTAGACTTCAGGATGTACATGTTTATAGAGGGGCTACAGATATATCAGACCACTTTTTAGTTATAGCTACAGTGGAGTAAAAGGTAGATGGGATACAAGGAAAATAGAATCAATAAGTAAAAGAGAGGTGAAGGTTTATAAACTAAAAGAGGAGGCAGTTAGGGTAAGATATAAACAACTATTGGAGGATAGATGGGCTAGTGAGAGTGTAGGCAATGGGGTCGAAAATGTATGGGGTAGATTTAAAAATGTAGTGTTAGAGTGTTCAGCAGAAGTTTGTGGTTACAGGCGAGTGGGTGCGGAGGGAAGAGGAGCGATTGGTGGAATGATGATGTAAAGAGAGTAGTAAGGAGAAAAGTTAGCATATGAGAGGTTTTTACAAAGTAGAAGTGATGCAAGGAGGGAAGAGTATATGGAGAGAAAAAGAGAGGTTAAAAGAGTGGTGAAGCAATGTAAAAAGAGAGCAGATGAGAGAGTGGGTGAGATGTTATCAGCAAATTTGTTGAAAATAAGAAAAGTTTTGGAATGAGATTAATAGTTGAGGAAGCCTAGAGAACAAATGGATTTGACAGTTAAAATAGGAGAGGAGAGTTATTAAATGGAGAGTTAGAGGTATCGGGAAGATGGAGAGAATATTTTGAGGATTTGTTAAATGTTGATGAAGAGAGGGAACCTGTGATTTCGTGTGTAGGGCAAGGAGGAATAACATCTTGTAGGAGTGTGGAAGAGCCAGTTGTGGTGTAGGGAAGTTCGTGAGGCAGTGGGTAGAATGAAAGGGGTAAGGCAGCTGGGATTGATGGGATAAAGATAGAAATGTTAAAAGCAGGTGGGGATATAATTTTGGAGTGTTTGGTGCTATTATTTAATAAATGTATGGAAGAGGGTAAGGTACCTAGGGATTGGCAGAGAGCGTGTATTGTTCCTTTGTATAAAGGCAAAGGGGACAAAAGAGAGTGCAAAAATTATAGGGGAATAAGTCTGTTGAGTGTACCTGGTAAAGTGTATGGTAGAGTTATTATTGAAAGAATTAGGAGTAAAACAGAAAGCAGGATAGCAGATGAACAAGGGGGCTTTAGGAAAGGTAGGGGGTGTGTAGACCAAGTGTTTACAGTGAAACATATAGGTGAACAGTATTTGGATAAGGGTAAAGATGTTTTTGTGGCATTTATGGATTTGGAAAAGGCGTATGATAGGGTAGATAGGGGGCAATGTGGCAGATGTTGCAGGTGTATGGAATAGGAGGAAGGTTACTGAAAGCAGTGAAGAGTTTTTATGAGGATAGTGAGGCTCAGGTTAGAGTGTGTAGGAGGGAAGGGACTATTTCCAGTAAAAGTGGGCCTTAGACAAGGATGTGTGATGTCACCGTGGTTGTTCAATATATTTATAGATGGGGTTGTAAGAGAAGTGAATGCGAGGGTCTTGGCAAGAGGTGTTGGCTAAAAGATAAAGAAGCAAATACAAAGTGGAGTTGTCACAGTTGCTTTTTGCTGATGACACTGTGCTTTTGGGAGATTCTGAAGAGAAGCTGCAGAGGTTGGTGGATGAATTTGGTAGGGTGTGTAAAAGAAGAAAATTGAAAGTGAATATAGGAAAGAGTAAGGTGATGAGGATAAAAAAAAGAATAGGTGACGAAAGATTGGATATCAGATTGGAGGGAGAGAGTATGGAGGAGGTGAATGTATTCAGATATTTGGGAGTGGACATGTCCGGATGGGTCTATGAAGGATGAGGTGAATCATAGAATTGATGAGGGGAAAAGGGTGAGTGGAGCACTTGAGTCTGTGGAGACAAAGAACCTTGTCTATGGAAGTAAAGAGGGGAATGTATGAGAGTATAGTTATACCAACGCTCTTATATGGGTGTGAAGCATGGGTGATGAATGTTGCAACGAGGAGAAGGCTGGAGGCAGTGGAGATGTCATGTCTGAGGTCAATGTGTGGTGTGAATATAATGCAGAGAATTCGGAGTTTGGAAATTAGGAGGAGGTGCGGGATTACCAAAACGATTGTCCAGAGAGCTGAGGAGGGGTTGTTGAGGTGGTTTGGACATGTAGAGAGAATGGAACGAGACAGAGTGACTTCGAGAGTGTATAAATCTGTAGTGAAGGGAAGGCGGGTAGGGTCGGCCTAGGAAAGGTTGGAGGGAGGGGTAAAGGAAGTTTTGTGTGCGAGGGGCTTAGACTTCCAGCAAGCATGTGTGAGCGTATTTGATAGGAGTGAATGGAGGCATATGGTTTTTAATACTTGACGTGCTGTTGGAGGTGAGCAAAGTAACATTTATGAAGGGGTTCAGGAAACCGGCTGGCCGGACTTGAGTTCTGGAGATGGGAAGTACAGTGCCGGCACTCTGAAGGAGGGGTGTTAATGTTGCAGTTTTATAACTGTAGTGTAAAGCACCCTTCTGGCAAGACAGTGATGGAGTGAATGATGATGTAAGTTTTTCTTTTCGGGCCACCCTGCCTTGGAGGGAATCGGCCGATGTGTTAATAAAAAAAAAATATATATATATGTAGGAGAAGTGGAATATTCAAATGGCTTCAGAAAGAAATCCAAATATTCTTCCTTGAAGCCTTTTATCCACTTCTCCGAGGCTATGGGTCCCTCAATTTGCACTAGAGGTGGACCCCATCTTATTTTAAAAATATATATATATATATATATATATATATATATATATATATATATATATATATATATATATATATATATATATATATATATATATATATATATGTCGTGCCGTTTAGGTAAAACTGGTCAATTAGCAAGAACTCATCTAAAATTAAGTCCTTTCTAAAATTTTCTCTTATACGTTTAAAGATATATTTTTTCATTTATGTTAATGTAAGAATTTATAATTTTGTACCAAGAGAAACTTTGAAAACCTACCTAACCTTATTACAACAAGCGCAATTTAATTTAGCTAACCCAACTAAATATATTTTAGATACGTTAACATTAATTTAATAATAAACAAACACAATGAAATATGTTTTTTTCGTTATGTTCAGAATGATTTTGGCGAAATTATTACATACACAAATTTTCACTTGTCTTATATGGAAAGTGAGCGTTGCTATTTAAGAAATCGAAGTTACTAATCGACACGACATATATATATTTATATATATATATATGTCGTGCCGATTAGGTAAAACTTATGATTTTGGCTTAAATATATATATATATGTCGTGCCGATTAGGTAAAACTTGCGATTTTGGCTTAAATAGCAACGCTCTTCTTGCTATATAAGACAAGTGAAAATTTGTGTATGCAATAATTTCGCCAAAATCATTCTGAACATAACGAAAAAATATATTTCATTGTGTTTGTTTATTATTAAATTAATGTTAACGTATCTAAAATATATTTAGTTGGGTTAGCTAAATTAAATTGCGCTTGTTGTAATAAGGTTAGGTAGGTTTTCAAAGTTTCTCTTGGTACAAAATTATAAATTTTACATTATCATAAATGAAAAAATATATCTTTGAACGTATAAGAGAAAATTTAGAAAGGACTTAATTTTCGATGAGTTCTTGCTAATTGACCAGTTTTACCTAATCGGCATGACATATATATATATATATATATATATATATATATATATATATATATATATATATATATATATATATATATATATATATATATATATATATATATATATATATATATATATATATATATTATATTCCGTGTTGTAATTTTTAGTCGTTAAAAAGATAAAGCAAAAAAAAAGGCCTTTTATTCTTTGGTGATTAAACAACTTATTAGACTTTATTAAGTATAGAAAAAATACAAAACATCGATATGTATAAAGAATAAAAAGTCACAATACCGTGACTGGAACAATACAATAACCCACACACAGGAAACAGGAACATATGACGACGTTTCGGTCTGACTCGCATCATTAACTAGTTAATGATGCGATCCGAAACGTCGTCATGAACTTCTTTCCCCTGTGTGGGGGTTATTTGTGCATCCATATCTATAACAACAACATAAGTGGTCGCATGAGACGGCAGGCAAAGGATAGGTGAAGTGTCTGAGGTGTTGCGCAAGGGCAGCCAGGTAACGTCAGTGGTGTCCAGGTAACCCAGTGGTGCCAGGTAACGTCGAGTGGTGTCAGGTAACCTCAGTGGTGCCAGGTAACGTCAGTGGTGTCAGGTAACCTCAGTGGTGCCAGGTAACGTCAGTGGTGTCAGGTAACCTCAGTGGTGCCAGTTAACGTCAGTGGTGTCAGGTAACCTCAGTGGTACCAGGTAACGTCAGTGGTGTCAGGTAACCTCAGTGGTGCCAGGTAACGTCAGTGGTGTCAGGTAACCTCAGTGGTGCCAGGTAACGTCAGTGGTGTCAGGTAACCTCAGTGGTGCCAGGTAACGTCGAGTGGTGTCAGGTAACGTCGAGTGGTGTCAGGTAACGTCGAGTGGTGTCAGGTAACGTCGTGTGGTGTTAGGAAACGTCGGGTTGTCCCAGATAACGTCGAGTGGTGCCAGGTAACGTCGAGTGGTGTCAGGTAACGCTCAGTGGTGCCAGGTAACGTCGAGTGGTGTCAGGTAACGTCAGTGGTGCCAGGTAACGTCGAGTGGTGTCAGGTAACGTCAGTGGTGCCAGGTAACGTCGAGTGGTGTCAGGTAACGTCAGTGGTGCCAGGTAACGTCGAGTGGTGTCAGGTAACGTCGAGTTGTGTCAGGTAACGTCGAGTGGTGTCAGGTAACGTCGAGTGGTGCCAGGTAACGTCGAGTGGTGTCAGGTAACGTCAGTGGTGCCAGGTAACGTCAGTGGTGCCAGGTAACGTCAGTGGTGCCAGGTAACGTCGAGTGGTGCCACGTAACGTCGAGTGGTGCCAGGTAACGTCGAGTGGTGCCAGGTAACGTCGAGTGGTGCCACGTAACGTCGAGTGGTGTCAGGTAACGTCGAGTGGTGCCAGGTAACGTCGAGTGGTGCCACGTAACGTCGAGTGGTGCCAGGTAACGTCGAGTGGTGCCAGATAACGTCGAGTGGTGCCAGATAACGTCGAGTGGTGCCAGATAACGTCGAGTGGTGCCAGATAACGTCGAGTGGTGCCAGGTAACGTCGAGTGGTGCCATATAACGTCGAGTGGTGCCAGATAACGTCGAATGGTGCCAGATAACGTCGAGTGGTGCCAGGTAACGACGAGTGGTGTCAGGTAACGTCGAGTGGTGCCAGGTAACGTCGAGTGGTGCCAGGTAACGTCGAGTGGTGCCAGGTAACGTCGAGTGGTGCCAGGTAACGACGAGTGGTGTCAGGTAACGACGAGTGGTGTCAGGTCCTGGTGAAGTGTGCTTCCGGTGATGTGACAAAATCATTTTTTTCGCGATAGGTCGTGATAAAATGCGCTTTCCTCTGTTCTGTTTAATAATTTTTTATCACACGAATTGTTGTTGATTGTAGTCACCGCCCTCCCCCTCCCCCTCAGTTCAACCCTGTGTACAGTTAACAGTAGAAGAGGAACAACACGAGAGAATATCTTAATTTTATATCTTCTTTATCAGGAGTCAATGATAACTTCATATATAAAGACTAGAGAAAGCCAAGCAATATAACTACTACTGTACTCTTACTCTGGTCTCATAACCACAACGTTGCTTGATCATTGTTGTTTTTCTGTATGTCCTTAGACTCTACAGCAGTGACCACCTTCATGAACACACGTACATATTGTTATTATTGTAATCAAAAGAAGCGCTAAATAATACACATAGAGAGAGCTGTTGCCCGAAATGTTCTGCATATAAAGAGCATTTTGGCTTGTACACTCAATTGTTATACTCCTTTGTATAAACATGTATCATGCTGAAATAAAATTATTATTATTATTAATTTTATTATTATTAATATCAATATTATCTGCTTTGAAATCTTAAACATACATCATCTTCTCGGGGAATCAAACCTCAGCATCTTTACTGACTTGAGATAACTCCTCCACTGGGGGGTGACTGTCAGCAGGCGCTCAAGTGTCATCTATTCCTCTCCGATCAATGTATCACCTGGAAATAAACTTGAATTTAATTTTTATTTTTATCCAGAAGACAGAGAGCGGCTTCCGCTTCCCCCTCCTCCAGTGACAGCTGAAGTTGATGTCCACACCACCACGAAGACACCATCATCCTGAACACATCAGCCGAATTTACAGCATCCCATGTAGGGGATGCCATCCCACGTAGGGGATGAGATCCCATGTAGGGGATGCGATCCCATGCAGGGATGCGAGCCTCATGCAGGGATGAGATCCCATGTAGGGGATGCGATCCCATGCAGGGGATGCGATCCCATGCAGGGGATGAGATCCCATGCAGGGGATGAGATCCCATGCAGGGATGCGATCCCATGCAGGGATGCGATCGTGTTTTTATGCAGAGAAAACAGCAACCTTATAGAGCGTAAATTTAGGATTTGAATTTTATGAATGAGTTAAAAGGTAAGCTTAGTGGCAATAATGCCACGGATTTTTATGAATGAGCTTTAAAGGTCAGGTGACAACGACCATGAATCATTAAATATATTTACGATACAAGTGGGTGTGTACATTAATTTTTTTTAAATGAGAGATCCCTGTAAGTCAGTGTAGGGGATCTTAATAGGTTGGCAAAGGGCTTTGGTCCTAGGCGTTAGAGCTACCCTTTGATCAAACTTGATTTTCTCTCCCTTATTTTCTCTTTCTCACCTTCTCTCTCATTTTCCCCCTCCCCCCTCCTCTCTCTCTCTCTCTCTCTCTCCCCATTTCCTTCCAATACAGTCCTGTTTCTCTCCACGTTTCCCCTCATCAATTTTCTTCCTTTCATCTCCCTCTTTCCATTCTTTCTCTCTCTCTCTCCATTCTTTCTCTCTCTCTCTCCATTCTTTCTCTCTCCAAATTCTTCATGGCACTACATTCAGTAGCATGGAATGAAACCCTTAGACGGAAATTTAGCGTTTCACTCACTCGATTAACGAACGAAGCATCGAGTCTACACCACACACACACACACACACACACACACACACACACACACACACACACACACACACACACACGCCATCCCCTAATGCCCCACCCACCTCATTACAAACTCCACCTTCACACCAACCCACCCATAGTTCCTCATCAGGTCTCCCACTTTCCCAAACCCAACGTACCCCCAGACTACGGTTTTAAAAAAGAAGTTAAGGTTTGGTATACAAATGCAGATGGAACAACAAATAAATGGGGAGGAGTGGCATGAAAGAATAAAGGAGACATCCCCAGACATAATAGCACTCACAGAAACGAAACTCACCAGGATGATAACAGATGCAATCTTTCCACCCGGATATCAAATCCTCAGGAAAGATAGAGGGAGCAGAGGGGGGGAGGAGTTGCACTGCTCATTAAGAACAGGTGGGGATTTGAAATGGAAGGAATGGATGGGAAAGGGGGAAAGGGACTAATAGTAGGAACAATCTAGTCTGAGGGCCATAAGGTGGTAATTGCTGTAATGTACAACCCGCCACAGAACTGCAGGAGGCCAAGAGAAGAATAGACGAGAGCAACAGAGCAATGGTAGAAAACTAGCCGAGGTGGCCAGAAGAGCTCACATGGGGAGAGCAAAGTTACTAGTTATGGGTGATTTCAAGCACAAGGAGATTGATTGGGAAAACCTGGAGCCCCATGGGGTCCTGAATCATGAGAGCCAAGATGATGGATGTGGTGGTACTGAAAACCTCATGCATCAACATGTTAGAGACACTACCAGAGAGAGAGTGAGGATGATCCAGCAAGACTGGGCCTAGTATTCACCTTGAGAAGTTTGGACATCGAGGATATCACATATGAAAGGCCCCTTGAGCTAGTGATCATGTGGTTCTGTGTTTTGATTATATAGTTGAGCTACAAGTGGAGAGGGAGCAGGAATAGGAATGGAAAAACGAAACTACAAAAGGGGGACTACACAGGCATGAGGAACTTCCTAAAAGACGTTCAGTGGGAGAGAATTGGCAGGAAAACCAGTAAAAGAAATGATGGACTATGTGACAGCAAAATGCAATGAGGCAGGAGAGGTTTGTTCCCAAGGAAACAGAAGTAATGGAAGACCAGAACGAGTCCTTGGTTCACCCAAAGGTTTAGGGAGGCAAAACTAAGTGCACTAAAAATGGAAAAGTACAGAAGACAAAGAACCCAGGAAAAAAAAGAGATTAGCCAAAGAGCCTGAAACGAATATGCACAATACGAAAAAGACATAGTATCAAAAGTCAAGTCTGACCCGAAGCTGTTGGGGATAGCCACATCAGGAGGAAAACAGCAGTCAAGGACCAGGTAATCAGGCTGAGGAAGGAAGCTAGGGAATTCACAAGAAACGACCAAGAGGTATGTGAGGAGCTCAACATGAGATTTAAAGAAGTATTTACAGAGGAGACAGGAAGACCCAGGAATTCAGAATAGGGAGGTACACCAACAAGTGCTGAATGAAATACACCCAACCGAGGAGGAGGTGAAGAAACTGCTATGTGAACTTGATACCTCAAAAGCGGTGGACCTGACAACATCTATCCGTGGGTCCTTAGAGAGGAGAGAGATGTTGTGTAAGACTAACAAAAATCTTCAACACATCCATCGAAACTGGGCAACTACCTGAGGTGTAGATGGCAAATGTAGTCCAATTTTAAGAAAGGAGACAGACACGAGGCATTAAAGTACAGACCTGTGTCACTGACGTGTATATTATAAATGACATGGAGAAGATCATCAGGAGGAGAGTGGTGAGCAACCTAGAAAGACACAAGCTTATAAACGACAACCAGCACGGTTTAAGGGAAGGAAAAATCCTGTGTCACAAACCTACTGGAGTTTTATGACAAGGTAACAGAAGTAAGACACGAGAGAGAGGGTGGGTAGACTGTGCATTTTCTGACTGCAAGAAGGCGTTCGACACAGTTCCTCACAAGAGGTTAATGCAAAAACCAGAGGATCAGGCACAGGTAACAGGAAAGGCACTGCAATGGATCAGAGAATATCTGACAAGGAGGCAACAACGAGTTATGGACGTGACGAGGTGTCAGAGTGGGCACTGTGACGAGTGGGTTCCACAGGGGTCAGTCCTAGGACCTGTGCTGTTTTTGGTATATGTGGACGACATAACGGAAGGGATAGACCAGAAGTGTCCCTGTTTCAGATGATGTGAAGTTAATGAGAAGAATTAAACTGGGGTCGAGGATCAGGCAGAATAAAGAGACCTGGACAGGCTACAACCCTGGTCCAGTAACTGGTTCCTTGAATTTAACCCCCCAAATGCAAAGTCTTGAAGATCGAGGAAGGCAAAGAAGACTACAGATAGAGTATAGCCTAGGTGGCCAAAGACTGCAAACCTCTTCAAGAAAAAGATCTTGGGGTGAGTATAATACAGAGCACATCTCCTGAGGCACACATCAATGAGATAACTGCTGCAGCATACGGGTCTGGCAAACCTAAGAATAGCGTTCCAATACCTCACTAAGGAATCGTTCAAGACTCTGTACACCATATACGTCAGGCCCATACTGGAGTATGCAGCACCAGTTTGGAACCCACACCTAGTCAAGCACGTCAAGAAATTAGAGAAAGTGCAAAGGTCTGCAACAAGACTAGTCCCAGAGCTAAGGGAATTGTCCTACGAAGAAAGGTTAAGGGAAATCGGCCTGACGACACTAGAGGACAGGAGGGTTAGGGAGACATGATAACGACATATAAATACTGAGATGAATAGATAAGGTGGACAGAGACAGGATGTTCCAGAGATGGAACACAAAAACAAGGGGTCACAATTGGAAGTTAAAGACTCCTATGAGTCAAAGGATGTTAGGAAGTATTTCTTCAGTCATAGAGTCATAGAGTTGTCAGAAGTGGAATAGCCTAGGAAAGTGACGTAGTGGAGGCAGGAACCATACATAGTTTTAAGACGAGGTTTGATAAACCCTCATGGAGCAGGGAGAGAGAGGACCTAGTAGCAATCAGTGAAGAGGCGGGGCCAGGAGCTATGAATCGACCCTGCAACCACAAATAGGTGAGTACAAATAGGTGAGTACACACACACATACACACACACATACACACACATACATACACACATACATACAGAAACAGTAATGAAAACGACATAGCATCGAAAGTTAAGTCTGACCCGAAACTGATGCACAGTCACATCAGAAGGAAGACAACAGTCAAGGACCAGGTGATAAGGCTGAGGAGAGAAGATGGGAACTCACAAGTAACGATCAAGAGGTATGTGAGGACTCAACTTTAGGTTTAAGGAAGTATTCATAGTGGAGGAAGGAAGGCAGCTGGGTAGACAGGACAGGGTGCGTCACCAACAAGGATGTATCAATGCTAGAGGGCATACACACAACTGAGGAGGAGGTGGAAAACAGTTACTCAGTGACCTTGATACCTCAAAGGCGATGGTCCGGACAATATCTCCCCGTGGGTTCTTCAGAAGGAGCTGAGGATTGAGGTGCCACTACCATAATATTCAACACATCCCTTGAAACTGGGCAGCTACCTGAGGTATGGAAGAAGGCCAACGTAGTCCCCATCTTTAAAAAAGGAGACAGAAAAGAGGCACTAAACTATAGACCTGCAGTCACTTACATGTATAGTGTGCAAAGTCCTGAGAAAATCATCAGGAAAAGAATGGTGGAGCACCTGAGGTGAACAGGATAATAAACACCAGACAGCACGGATTCCGGGAAGGCAAAACCTGTGAACAAACCTCCTAGAGTTCTATGATAAAGTAACAGAGGTAAGGCAAGAGAGAGAAGGTTGATTACATTTTCCTGGACTGCAGGGGAAAGGGCCCTTTGACACAGTTCCCACATGAGATTAGTAAAGAAGATGGAAGAACAAGCATGTATAACAGGAAGGCACTGGAATGGATCAGGAATACCTCAAAGGAGGTAACAACGGGTCATGGTGCGGGGATGAGGTATCACAGTGGCGCTCAGACGAGCGGTGTACCACGGGGTCAGTCCTAGGACCGGTGTTATTCTTGGCATATGTAAATGAAAGACGGACGGGATAGACTCAGAAGGGGTCCCTGTTCGCAGATGATGTGAAATTAATGAGGAGAATCACATCGGAAGAGGACTCAAAAGGACTTCAAACAGACCTGGACAAGCTCGACATCCGGTCTAGCAACTGGCTAATCGAATTCAATCCCACCAAATGCAAAGTCATGAAGATCGGAGAAGGGCAAAGAAGACCGCTGACAGAGTACAGGCTAGGCGGACAAGCTACAAACCTTGGCAAAGAGAAAGACCTTGGGGTGAGTATAACGCCAAGCACGTCTCCGAGGCACATCAACCAGATAACTGCAGCATATGGACGACTGGCAAACCTAAGATTAGCGTTCCGTTACCTTAACAAGGAATCGTTCAAGACACTGTACACCGTGTACGTCAGGCCCATACTAGAATATGCAGCACCAGTCTGGAACCTACACCTGGTCAAGCACGTAAAGAAACTAGAGAAAGTGCAAAGGTTTGCGACAAGGTTAGTTCCACAACTCAGGGGTCTGTCCTATGAAGAAAGGTTGAGGGAAATAGGACTAACAAACTGTAGGAAAAAAGGGGGGTCAGAGGGACATGATAACGACATACAAAAATTGCGGGGAATCGACAAGGTAGACAGTAAACAGGATGTTCCAGAGAGGGAACACAGAAACAAGGGGACAAACGGGAAGCTGAAGCCCTCAGATGAGTAAAAGGGGATATTAGGAAGTATTTTCTTCACCCCAGAGAAGCCAGGAAGTGGAATAGTCTAGAAAAAAGATATAGTGGAGGCAGGAACCATACATAGTTTTAAGACGAGGTATGATAAAGCTCATGGAGCAGGGAGAGCAGAGACCCAGTAGCGGACAGCGAAGAGGCGGGGCCAGGAGCTGAGTCTCGACCCCTGCAACTACAGTTAGGTGAGTACACACATACATACACACACATACATTGTTTGATGCAACACAGGAAGTATAGATTACTGCGACCTCACCCCTGATCTCAGACCTCATCCCTAGTCCCAGACCTCATCCCAAGTCCCAGACCTTTCACCCCTAGTCCCAGACCTCACCCCTGATCCCAGACTCACCCCTGATCTCAGACCTCACCCCTGATCTCAGACCTCACCCCTAGTCCCAGACCTCATCCCAAGTCCCAGACCTCACCCGTGGTCCCAGACCTCACCCTTGGTCCCAGACCTCACCCCTAGTCCCAGACCTCACCCCTGGTCCCAGACCTCTCCCCAGGTCCCAGACCTCTCCCCTTGTCCCAGACCTCACCCCTGGTCTCAGACCTCACCCTCAGTTCCAGACCTCACCCTGGTCCCAGACCTCACCCTGGTCCAAGACCTCTTCTCTTGTCCCAGACCTCACCCCTGGTCCCAGACCACCCCTGGTCCCACACCTCTCCCGGGCCCCCAGACCCCCCCCCTGGTCCCAGCCCTCACCTCAGTTCCAGACCTCACCCTGGCCCCAAAGCCCCACCCGGGTCCAAGACCTCTCTTGTCCCAGACCTCACCCTAGTCCCAGACCTCACCCCTGGTCCCACACCTCTCCCCTGGTCCCAGACCTCTCCCCTGGTCCCAGACCACTCCCCTGGTCTCAGACCTTCCCCCTGGTTCCTGACCTCACTCAATATTCTTGTCTGGTGGTGAGGAGGCTACATGCAGCCTTAATGTCCCTAGTGTAGTCGATAGGCCTTAAACCCCATCAACAACGAGGTATATATCTCTGTGCTGATGTGAATGCAGTGATAGCAAGTATATCTCAGAGAGGAGTGTATATCTCGGTATATAAAACACACGAAATTTACTTCAGCCCTTTATCATGGATTAACGTATCCTTGACTAGGAGCAAATAACACACAGCCTTAATGACCCTCGTGCAGCCGATAGAATTCAAACGTAATTTAAATTCAGCCGTACTCTGTTCCCAAAAACAGCGTATATTCACAAAGAGGTATACACCTCTTAGTGCATATACATGAGAACACATGAATCCTTGTCTTGGATCAAGTATTCATGACAGGTGATTAGCAGCCACGTAAAGATTTAATGACCCTTGTGTGATCGATTGACTGTATTAAACATTAACTAAATCGCTCAACAAACAATAAATATATGTCAAGTGAAAGATCGGGGTTGGAGGGAGAGGACCGGAACAGAGTACAATAATGCGGAAAAAGCTGTAAAAAAGAGTGGGGAAAAGGGCTTGGGGGGGAATAAACACCAAATATCACCAGCAAACGCAGAACCGTATAGCGCCAGTGGCATATGCAAAATTAGCAAACCTCAGGAAAAAACATCCAGGAAGTTGAACAAAAAATCCTCCAAAAGTTACATAAGACATGTTAAACCAATCAAGAGAGCGGCCCAGCGGGGAGCCCAACCCGGCACATGTGAACGATTTAAAAGGTTCAGAGGTATGGCAGACTAGCACCAGGAGGCCAGAAAGATAGGGGGGGGGGACTTGAATGACATAAAAAAACTAAGAGGGAAATTTATAGGGACAGACTGTTTGAATTAAGACGACCGATCAAGGGGGCACAAAGGAAGCGAAGACAAGATTAAACCATAGGGAAAAGGAAGAGTTAATAAGCTGAATGGGTTTTGGGGGCAGTGGTGGGGTAAACTCAACACAGCTTTAGGAGAATATGATAAGGCCAAGAGGCCAGAAATCAGTGATGCCAATCAAAGTAGTCTAGGAGGCGGGGCCAGGGGTGAAAATGACCCCAACA
>WNWK01030216.1:0-23692 GCA_009830355.1 Cherax destructor
TCAGTCAAGCGTCAGTCAGTCAGTCAGTAAGTCATGTCAGTCAGTCAGGCAGTCAGTCAGTCAAGTCAGTCAGTCAGTTAGTCAGTCAATCAGCCAGTCAGTTAGTCAGTCAGTCAATCATGTCAGTCAGTCAGTCAAGTCAGTCAGTCAGTCATGTCAGTCAGTTATATGTCAGTCAGTCAGTCAGTCAGTCAGTCATGTCAGTCAGTGAAGTCAGTGAGTCAGTGAGTCAGTCAGTCAGTCAGTCAATCAGTCAGTCAATCAGTCAGTTAGTCAATCAGTCAGTCATGTTAGTCAGTCAGTCAGTCAGTCATGTCAGTGAGTCAGTCATGTCAGTCAGTCAGTCTGTCAGTCTGTCAGCCAGTTAGTCAGTCATGTCAGTCAATCAGTCAGTCAGTCAGTCAGTCAGTCAGTCAAGTCAGTCAGTCATGTCAGTCAGTCAGTCAGTCAGTCAGTCAGTAATGTCAGTCAGTCAGGAGCGACGGGTAACTATGATAAAATGATGGTGACCTTCTGTGTTGATGGTGCCGCGTCTGCCACTGCTAGGTGAGGCTAGATGAGTGCTAGGTGAATCTAGGTGAGTGCTAGATGAGGCTAGATGAGTGCTAGGTGAGCCTAGGTGAGTGCAAGGTGAGGCTAGATGAGCGCTAGGTGAGGCTAGGTGAGTGCTAGGTGAGTGCTAGGGGAGGCTAGATGAGTGCTAGGTGAGGCTAGGTGACTGCTAGGTGAGGCTAGGTGAGTGCTAGGTGAGTGCTAGGTGAGGCTAGATGAGTGCTAGGTGAGGCTAAATGAGTGCTAGGTGAGGCTAGATGAGTGCTTGGTGAGGCTAGATGAGTGCTAGGTGAGGCTAGATTAGTGCTAGGTGAGGCTAGGTGAGTGCTAGGTGAGTGCTAGGTGAGGCTAGATGAGTGCTAGGTGAGGCAAGGTGAGTTCTAGATGAGGCTAGGTGAGTGCTAGGTGAGGCTAGGTGACTGCTAGGTGAAGCTAGGTGAGTGCTAGGTGAGGCTAGATGAGTGTTGGTGAGGCTAGATTAGTGCTAGGTGAGGCTAGATGAGTGCTAGGTGAGGCTAGGTGAGTGCTAGGTGAGGCTAGGTGAGTGCTAGGTGAGGCTAGGTGAGTGCTAGGTGAGTGCTAGGTGAATCTATGTAAGTGCTAGGTGAGGATAGGTGAGTGCTTGGTGAGACTAGGTGACTGCTAGGTGAGACTAGGTGAGTGGTAGGTGAGTACAAGGTGAGGCTAGGTGAGTGCTAGGTGAGTCTAGGTGAGGCTAGGTGAGTGCTATGTGAGGCTAGGTGACTGCTAGGTGAGCGATAGGTGAATCTAGATGAGTGTTAGGTGAGGCTATTGAGTGCTAGGTGAGTGCTAGGAATCTAGGTGAGTGCTAGGTGAGGCTAGGTGAGGTGCTAGGTGAGGCTGGTGAGTGCTAGTGAGGCTAGTAAGTGCTAGTGAGGCTAGGGAGTGCTAGGTGAAACTAGGTAGTGCTAGGTGAAGCTAGGTGAGTGCTAGGTGAGGCTAGATGAGTGCTGGGTGAGGTAGGTGAGGCTAGGTGAATCTAGATGAGTGGAAGGTGAGGCTAGTGAGGGTAGGTGTTGTTGGTAGGGGAATGGTAGGTGAGGCTAGTGACTGGTGAGTGCTTGGTGAACTCTAGGTGAGGCTGGAGTGCAGGTGAGGCTAGAGTGACTAGGTGAAGGTGAGTGGTGAGAGGTGACAGGTAGGTGAGGCTAGGTGTGGAGGTGAGGAGTGACTGGTAGGTGAGGCTAGGTGAGTGGTAAGGTGCAGATGACTGGTAGGTGAGGCTAGGTGATGGTAGGTGAGGCTAGGGTGATGGTAGGTGAGGCTAGTGATTGTGGTGAGGCTGGATGGAGGTGGGTAGATGACTGGTAGGTGATTGTTGGTGAGGTAGGTGGTAGGTGAGGCTAGGTGAAGGTGTGAGGCTAGGTGACTGGTAGGTGAGGCTAGGTGAGTGGTAGGTGAGGCTAGTGACTGGTAGGTGAAGGTAGGTGAGGCTAGGTGTGGTGAGTGAGGCTAGGTGACTGGTAGGTGGTGGTGAGACTGGTGAGTGTGGTGAGCTAGGTGAGTGCTAGGTGAGGCTAGGTGAATGGGGGCTAGGTGAGGTAGGTGAGGCTGGTGAGACTAGGTGACTGCTAGATGAAAACTAGGTGAGTGCTAGGTGTGAGTAGCTAGGTGAGGCTAGGTGAAATGCTAGGTGAGCTAGGTGAGTGCTGTGAGGCTAGGTGACTGCTAGGTGAGCTAGGTGAATCTAGATGAGTGCTAGGTGAGTGCTAGGTGAGTGCTAGGTGAGGCTAGGTGTAATCTAGGTGAGGCTAGGTGAGGCTAGGTGAGTGCTAGGTGAGGCTAGGTGAGTGCTAGATGAGGCTAGGTGAGTGCTATGTGAGGCTAGGTGAGTCTAGGTGAATCTAGGTGAGTGGTAGTTGAGGTAGGTGAGGCTAGGTATGTGCTAGGGAATCTAGGTGAGTGCTATGTGAGGCTAGGGTGAGTGCTTGGTAGAGAATCTAGGTGAGTGCTAGGTGAGTGCTAGGTGAGTGCTAGGTGAGGCTAGATGAGTGCTAAGTGAGGTTAGGCAGGGAATACATAAGTGAGGCTAGGTGAGTGCTACAGGTGAATCTAGGTGAGTGCTAGGTGAGGGCTAGGTGAGTGCTGGGTGACTGGTAGGTGAGGCTGAGGTGAGCTTGTGAGGTGAGGCTAGGTGAGTGGAAGGTGAGGCTAGATGACTGGTAGGTGATTGTTGGTGAGGTTAGGTGACTGGTAGGTGAGGCTAGGTTACTGGTAGGTGAAGGTAGGTGAGGCTAGGTGTGTGGTAGGTGAGGCTAGGTGAGGCTAGGTGAAGGTAGGTGAGGCTAGGTGAGGCTAGGTGAAGGTAGGTGAGGCTAGGTGGTTAAAAGTATGTATGGGTTCTGGAGGTGGAAAGTATAGTGACTACCACCACTACTAGTATTACTATTATTACTACTAGCATTACTACTACTACAATTATTACTACTATTTATTATTACATTTCCAAAATACTTATCCAAATATTTGTGTTTGCTTTGATACAGATGCCCACTAGTAGCCTGAGCAGACGTACAATGTGAAGAGGACACGCATCTTCCCATATCCAGGATCACGTTTCCCCTTGGAATAGCTAAGAAATAATCGCTGTCTGGATATGAGTCAAGGATTCCTGTTGTTGGATTGACCTTCAATGGGATTCTGCGGTTTGTCAGGATGCGATATAGGGCCCATGAGTTGTCGCAGAATATCCATGGCGTGATTATCAGGGTAAAATCCTCCATGTTGTGGGATAATGACATCATAACCTGAATTTTAGAGTTTCTGATTCTTATCCGATGAGAATTTCGACCGCCAAACTTGCGCTGAGAGACCCACGACCACAAAAATTTAAATCGTCCAAGCTATGCGACTGGTGACAGCCTCCACCCAGGTGGGGGACCCGAGGATCGTAACCTGCGCTGCTGGATACGCCAAGTTCTACCAGTGTTGACATGGATACTTGGCTCCTCCAATGGATTTTGGGATATCCAATTACCCTTTTCTGGTGTGCAAATTTTAGTGGCCGTAGCAATGACGATTATGTGTGGAATTGTGTCATAGAAAGTGGACACGTGTTTTCTATGTGGTGTGTCCTCACGGTCCAAAACGTGCTGGTGTACACTGGGAACCTCGTTTCGATAGCTCTTCAGAGGCCCATCGCTTCGTTTCACCCCCGGGCGAAGGCCTTCTAAATCAAAATTATGGACTTTCTTCGGAGAATGGGCTTTCGGGATACTAAAAAGTACTTAGATGAAGAGTTTGAATAGCGACGTTCCTTAGAACGACCTGCTTTCACCATGGGTGTCCGTACAGATAGACTACGAATATTCCAAAAGTGGATCGCCCCCTTCGCAATTTTTTGAGTTCAAGCTCCTAGAGTGAACGCTGGTTGATACCAGCTGTGATCTGGAGGGTGGGTAAACGGCAGTGGGTAAGCGGGGAGTGAAAAACCCATTCTGGGTAGATTCTGTAGGTGGCGAGGCCTAAGGGGCCACTCATAACATGTGACATAAGGCCTACCAAGTATTCTGGGCGTCGAAGCGCCCCAGGACGCCACCTCCACCACTGCCACCACTGCCACCCCCACCACAGCCACCACCCCCACCACTGCCACCTCTCGAAGGAGCAGCAAGGCTCCAGCATCCGGTGCTGGAGCCTCCAGCACCGCCTCCACCACCAACACCACCAACACCATCACCAACACGGTGAAGATGCCAGTCCCAAGATGCAAAGGACAATCAGAATTATGAGAATCAGGTCCTGATGCTGGCTGAGAAGGCCAGGCACGACCATAACTACTCTGGATACCTCTACAAAAGGTCTCAGACCCAACAAGTGGCAGCTACGATGGTTCACCTTGTACCAGGTGAGTACCAACAGTTTAAGTAGAAACTACGAGGTTCACCTTGTGCAGGTGAATACCCCTAGTTACAATGGTAGTTACCAGAGTTTACCCTGTATCAGTTAGGAACCACTAGTTACAGTGGTAGTTGTCATAGTTTACACTGTATCAGGTGGTACCACTAGTGACAGTGGTAGTTACCATACTTACCTTATAGTGGGTCCACTGTTACAGTGGAGTACCATATTTACCTGATGGTTACACTGTTAATGGTGTCCATAGTTTACCTGTACAGGGGTACACATTACAGTAGGAGTTACCATTGTTACCCTTATCAGGTGATACTAGTTACAGTGGTAGTTACATAGTTACCCTTACGGTGGGATCATAGTTACAGAGTATTCCATAGTTTACCTGTATGAGTACCACTATCAGTGGATAGTTACTAGTTTACCCTATCAGGTGAGTCCACTAGTTACAGTGGTAGTTAATATTTCCATCATGGGTCTACTAGTTAAGTGGAGTTACATAGTTTACCTATCAGGTAGTTCCACTAGTTACAGTGGTAGTTACCATATTACCCTGATCAGGTAGTTCACTTATTACCAGTTGTGTAGTTCCTGTTCAGGTGGTACTATTTACATGTAGTTACCATTTACTGTAGTACAAGTTCCTGTTCAGGTGTATAATTCTGATCAGAGTTACTAGTTAGGTGGGTTATCATAGTTATATGGTACATATCATGGTATGTAGTTACCATGTTTACCCTGTTCAGTGGTACCTATTAAGTGGTAGTTCTATACCCTGTATCAGGTGGTACCATGTTAATTGTAGTTACCATAGTTACCATATAGTGGGTATACTAGTTATGGTAGTTACCATAGTTTACCTATATGTGGGTGACCACTAGTTACAGTGGTAGTTACTAGTTACCTGTATAGGTGGTATACTATAAGTGGTAGTTACCATGTTCCTGTATCGTGAGTCCACTAGTTACAATGGTAGTTACCATAGTTTACCTGTTCAGTGGTAACTAGTTACTGTAGTTAATGTGTTCAGTGATACCTAGTTACAGTGGTAGTTACATAGTTACATGAAGGAGTCCACTAGTTACATGGTAGTACCATAGTTTACCTATAGGTGTATCATAGTTACGTATGGAGTCCATAGTTTCCTAGTGTGGTACCTAGTTACAGTGGTAGGTACCATAGTTTACTTTATGGTGGGTACCATTCCTGTTGTAGCTAGTTAAGTGGTTTACTGTATGTTATTGCACAGTTACCTGATAGTTATACTTTACCCTGTATGTAGTACCATAGTTACAGTGTTTACCATAGTTACCTTATCAGGTGGTACCACTGTTACGGGTAAATAGTTTACTGTTACTGTACGGTGAGTACCACTAGTTGAGTGTAGTTACGTTTACCTTATAGGTGGGACCACTAGTTAAGTGTTACCATAGTTTACCCTGATCAGGTGGTACCCTATTACATTGGTAGTTACCATATTTCCCTATCAGGGGTCCATAGTTAGTGGTATACCATAGTTACCCTTCAGTGGTACTACTAGTTAAGTGGTAGTTACCATAGTTTACCCTGTATGATGGGTTCACTGTTAGGTAGTTACCATATTTACCCTGTATCGGTAGTAGTACTAGTACAATGTAGTACCATAGTCCTGTATCAGGTGGCTAGTTACATGTTTACCATAGTTCACTAGTCAGTGGGTACCATAGTTAGGTGTTCATGGTTCCACTGATCAGGTAGTACATATTTCTGTAGGTACCATATTTACTGTCAGGTGAGTACCATAGTTACATGGTTTCATAGTACCTGGTCAGTGGGTACTAGTTCATGGTCTTATAGTTACCTATTAGGTGGTATTACCATAGTTCCTAATTTACCCTGTTCAGGTGAGTACCATAGTTCTGTAGTACCATAGTTACCTGTTCATGTGGTACCATAGTTACCTGTATATTAGTTCAGTGTTACAGGTTACATAGTTACATGAGTTACATATTACCTTACAGTGAGTACCATAGTTACCTTGTTCAGGTTACCCTGTTCAGTGGTACCATAGTTTACGTAAGTAGTCACAGTTACAGTGTGTTACATAGTTACTGTATCAGTATACCCGTTCAGTGGTTTACCTAGTTTACCTATAGGTACCATAGCTGTTTCCATAGTTACCCTACGTACAAGTGTAGTTACCATGTTTACCCTTATCAGGTGGAGACCAGTTACATGGTAGTTACCATAGTTACCTTGTTCATGGTGGGAATTACTGTATTAGTTCCTAGTGTACTATGAGTACCATAGTACATGGTCATATTACTACCTGATCAGGTGGTCCACTAGTTACAGTGTAGTTAATAATTTACCCTTATCGGTGGTCACTAGTTACATGGTAGTTACAATAGTTTCCCTGTATAGGTGAGTTCCATTTCAGTGTAGTTACATATTTACCTGTTCAGGTGAGTACCACTAGTTAATGGTAGTTACCATAGCTTATCCGTAGGTTGGTACATAGTTACATGTGGTAGTTACATATTTACGTATCAGGTGTCACTAGTTAAGTGGTAGTTACATAGTTTACCTGATCAGGTGAGTACACTAGTTAGATGGTAGTTACCATAGTTTACTGTGTCATGGTACCATAGTTACAATGTGAACCATAGTATGTCAGGTGGTCCACTATTACAGTGGTAGTTATAATTATCAGTGGACACTAGTTCAATGAGTACCTATTTACCTGATCAGGTGAACCACTATTACAGAGTTACCATAGTACCCCATTAAGTGGTAGTTACCATAGTTTACCCTGTATCAGGTGGTTTACTAGTTAAAGTAGTGATAGTTACCATAGTTTACCTGTATAGGTGGTAGCACTTGTTACAGTGGTAGTTACCATAGTTTACCCTGTATCAGGTGGGTACCACTAGTTACAGTGGTAGTTACATAGTTTACCCTGATCAAGTGGGTCCACTAGTTACAGTGGTAGTTACCATAGTTTACCCTGTATCAGGTGAGTACCACTAGTTACAGTGGTAGTTACCATAGTTTAACCTGTATCAGGTGGGTACCACTAGTTACAGTGGTAGTTACCATAGTTTACCCTGTATCAGGTGGGTACCACTAGTTACAGTGGTAGTTACCATAGTTTACCCTGTATCAGGTGAGTTCCACTAGTTACAGTGGTAGTTACCATAGTTTACCCTGTATCAGGTGTGTACCACTAGTTACAGTGGTAGTTACCATAGTTTACCCTGTATCAGGTGGGTACCACTAGTTACAGAGGTAGTTACCATAGTTTACCCTGTATCAGGTAGAACCACTAGTTACAGTGGTAGGTACCATAGTTTACCCTGTATCAGGTGGGTTTCAGTAGTTACAAGTTACAGTGGAAGTTACTATAGTTTACCCTGTATCAGGTGAGTTACACTAGTTACAGTGGTAGTTACCATAGTTTACCCTGTGTTAGGTGAGTACCACTAGTTACAGTGATAATTACCATAGTTTACCCTGTATAAAGTGGGTACCACTAGTTACAGTGGTAGTTACTATAGTTTACTTTGTATCAGGTGAGTACCACTAGTTACAGTGGTATTTACCATAGTTTACCCTGTATCAGGTGAGTACCACTAGTTACAGTGATAGTTACCATAGTTTACCCTGTATCTGGTGAGTACCACTAGTTACAGTGGTAGTTACCATAGTTTACCCTGTATCAGGTGGGTACCTCTAGTTACAGTGGTAGTTACCATAGTTTACCTTGTGTCAGGTGGTTAGCACTAGTTACAGTGGTAGTTACCATAGTTTCCCTGTATCAGGTGAGTACCAGTAGGTACAATGATAATTACCATAGTTGACCCTGAATCAGGTGGGTACCACTAGTTAAAATGGTAGTTACTATAGTTTACCCTGTATCAGGTGAGTACTACTAGTTACAGTTGTAGTTACCATAGTTTACACTGTATCAGGTGGGTTGCATTAGTTACATGATAGTTACCATAGTTTACCCTCTATCAGGTGAGTACCACTAGTTACAATTGTAGTTACAATAGTTTACCCTGTATCAGGTGAGTACCACTAGTTACAGTGATAGTTACCATAGTTTACCCTGTATCAGGTGGGTACCACTAGTTACAGTGGTAGTTACCATAGTTTACCCTGTATAAGGTTGGTACCACTAGTTACAGTGATAGTTACCATAGTTTACTCTGTATCAGGTGAGTACCACTAGTTACAGTGGTAGTTACCATTGTTTACCCTGTATCAATTGGTTACCACTAATTACAGTGGTAGTTACCATAGTTTACCCTGTATCAGTGGTACTACTAAGTTACATGGTAGTTACGATGGTTTACCTTACATCAGGTGGGTGTCACATATTACATCCGTAGTACCAGTTGTACCTATATCAGGTGGAGGTACCACTAGTTACAGTGTAAGTTACCATAGTTTACCTGTATCAGGTTGGTATCACTAGTTCAGTGATAGTTACCATAGTTACTCGTATCAGTGAGTCCACTAGTTCAGTGGAGTTCCATAGTTTACCCTGTGATCAATTGGTTCACTAGTTACAGTGTAGTTATCTAGCTTTACCTGTATCAGTGGGTACCACTAGTTTACGATGGTGGGTACCATAGTTTCACTGTATCCGGAGTACCCTAGTTCAGTGGTAGTTACCATAGTTAACCCTGTAGTAGGTAGTTACCACTGTTACAGTGGTAGTTACCATAGTTACCTTGTTCGGTAGGTACCATAGTTACATGGTATTCTATGGTTACCTGTTACAGTGGTTAGTACCACTAGTTACCTGGTAGTTACGTGAGTTACTCTGTATCAGGTGAGTACCACTAGTTACAGGTAGTTAACATAGTTGACCTGATCAGTTGAGTGCCTAGTTACAGATTAGTTATCATGGTTACCCTGTACAGTGGTATCACTATTACAAGTGGTATTGCTATAGTTACCTATCGTAGGTACCATGATTTCAGTGATAGTTACCATAGTTGTACCACTGTATCAGGTGAGTACCACTAGTTACCGTGTAGTTACATGGTTTACCCTATACAGTGGGTACTACTAGTTACAGTGAGTTCATGGTTACCTGTATCAGGTGAGTTCCATAGTTACAGTGGTAGTTACATAATTACCGTATCAGGTGAGTACCACTAGTTACAATGGTATACCATAGTTTAGCCCTGTATCATGGTACTACTAGTTCAGTTGTAGTTACCATAGTTTAACATGTATCAGGTGGGTACCACTAGTTACAGTGGTAGTTACTATAGTTTACCCTGTATCAGGTGAGTAACACTAGTTAGAGTGGTAGTTACCATAGTTTACCCTGTGTCAGGTGAGTACCACTAGTTACAGTAGTAGTTACCATAGTTTACTCTGTATCAGGTGAGTACCACTAGTTACAGTGGTAGTTACCATAGTTTACCCTGTATCAATTGGTTACCACTAGTTACAGTGGTAGTTACCATAGTTTACCCTGTATCAGGTGGGTACCACTAGTTACAGTGGTAGTTACCATAGTTTACCTTACATCAGGTGGGTTCCACTAGTTACAGTGGTAGTTACCATAGTTTACCCTGTATCAGGTGGGTACCACTAGTTACAGTTGTAGTTACCATAGTTTATCCTGTATCAGGTTGGTATCACTAGTTACAGTGATAGTTACCATAGTTTACTCTGTATCAGGTGAGTACCACTAGTTACAGTGGTAGTTACCATAGTTTACCCTGTATCAATTGGTTACCACTAGTTACAGTGGTAGTTATCATAGTTTACCCTATATCAGGTGGGTACCACTAGTTACAGTGGTAGTTACCATAGTTTACCCTGTATCATGTGAGTACCATTAGTTACAGAGGTAGTTATCATAGTTTACCCTGTATCAGGAGAGTACCACTAGTTACAGTGGTAGTTACCATAGTTTACCCTGTATCAGGTGAGGACCACTAGTTACAGTGATAGTTACCATAGTTTACCCTGTATCAGGTGAGTACCACTAGTTACAATGGTAGTTACCATAGTTTACCCTGTATCAGGTGGTCCACTAGTTACAGGGTATTACCATAGTTTACCCTGTATCAGGTGGGATACCACTAGTTACAGTGGTAGTTACATAGTTTACCCTGTATCAGGTGGGTACACTAGTTAAGTGGTAGTTACCATAGTTTCCCTGTTCAGGTGAGTACCACTAGTTACATGGTAGTTACCATAGTTTACCCTGTGTCAGGTGGTACCACTAGTTACAGTGTATTACTAGTTTACCCTGTATAGGTGGTAACACTAGTTACAATTGTAGTTACATAATTTACCTGTATCAGGTGAGTACCACTAGTTACAGTGGTAGTTACCATAGTTTACCCTGTATCAGGTGGGTACCACTAGTTACAGTGTAGTTACCATAGTTTACCCTGTATCAGGTGAGTACCACTAGTTACAGTGGTAGTTACCATAGTTTACCCTGTATCAGGTGGTACCACTAGTTACATGGTAGTTACCATAGTTTACCCTGTATCAGGTGGTACCACTAGTTACAGTGTAGTTACCATAGTTTACCTGTATCAGGTGATAACACTAGTTACAGTGGTAGTTACCATAGTTTACCCTGTATCAGGTGAGTACCACTAGTTACATGTAGTTACCATAGTTTACCCTGTATCAGGTGGGTACCACTAGTTACAGTGGTAGTTACCATAGTTTACCCTCTATCAGGTGGGTACCACTAGTTACAGTGGTAGTTACCATAGTTTACCTGTATCAGGTGGGTACCACTGTTCAGTTAGTTACCATAGTTTACTGTATCAGGTGTACCACTAGTTACAGTGTAGTTACCATGTTTATGTATCAGTGTGAGTACCACTAGTTACAGTGTATGTTACCATAGTTTACCCTGTATCAGGTGGGTACCACTAGTTACAGTGGTAGTTACATAGTTTACCTGTATCAGGTGGGTACCACTAGTTACAGTGGTAGTTACCATAGTTTACCCTGTATCAGGTGGATCACTAGTTAGAGTGTAGTTACCATAGTTTACCCTGCATCAGGTGAGTACCACTAGTTACATTGGTAGTTACCATAGTTTACCCTGTATCAGGTGGTCCATTAGTTACATGGTAGTTACCATAGTTTACCTGTATCAGGTCATAGTATCCTGTATCAGGTTGGTATCACTAGTTACAGTGATAGTTACCATAGTTTACTCTGTATCAGGTGAGTACCACTAGTTACAGTGGTAGTTACCATAGTTTACCCTGTATCAATTGGTTACCACTAGTTACAGTGGTAGTTATCATAGTTTACCCTATATCAGGTGGGTACCACTAGTTACAGTGGTAGTTACCATAGTTTACCCTGTATCATGTGAGTACCATTAGTTACAGAGGTAGTTATCATAGTTTACCCTGTATCAGGAGAGTACCACTAGTTACAGTGGTAGTTACCATAGTTTACCCTGTATCAGGTGAGGACCACTAGTTACAGTGATAGTTACCATAGTTTACCCTGTATCAGGTGAGTACCACTAGTTACAGTGGTAGTTACCATAGTTTACCTTGTATCAGGTGGGTACCACTAGTTACAGTGGTAGTTACTATAGTTTACCCTGTATCAGGTTAGTACCACTAGTTACAGTGGTAGTTACCATAGTTTACCCTGTATCAGGTGAGTACCACTAGTTACAGAGGTAGTTAACATAGTTTACCCTGTATCAGGTATCACTAGTTACAGTGGTAGTTGCCATAGTTTACCCTGTATCAGGTGAGTACCACTATTTACAGTGATAGTTACCATAGTTTACCCTGTATCAGGTGAGTACCACTAGTTACAGTGGTAGTTACCATAGTTTACCCTTTATCAGGTGGGTACCACTAGTTAGAGTGGTAGTTACCATAGTTTACCTTGCAGCAGGTGGGTTCCACTAGATACAGTGGTAGTTACCATAGTTTACCTTGTATCAGGTGGGTACTACTAGTTACAGTGTAGTTACCATGTTACCATCGGTGGGTACCACTGTTAGATGAGTACCATAGTTACCTGCAGTGGGTTCACTAGTTACAGGTAGTTACTCATAGTTACCTTGTATCAGGTGGTACTACTAGTTACAGTGGTAGTTAACATAGTTTACCCTGTATCAGGTGGGTACCAGTAGTTACAGTTGTAGTTACCATAGTTTACCCTGTATCAGATGGGTACCACTAGTTACAGTGGTAGTTACCATAGTTTTATTGTATAACACCTCTGTAACACGTTGTTCTTCACTACCCTGGTATAACACCTGTATAACACTGGATAATGCCTTTATAACACCTGTATATCACCTGTATAACACCTGTACAACACTGTATAACACCTGTATAACAGTTTATAACAGCTGTACAACACTGTACAACACCTGTGTAACACCTGTATAACACTTTATAACACCTGTGTAACACTGTATAACACCTGTATAACACCTGCATAACTTTGTATAAAACCTGTGTAACACCTGCATAACACCTGTGTAATACTGTATATCACCTGTACAACACTGTATAACACCTGTATAACACTGTATAATACCTGCATAACACTGTATAACACTGTATGACAGCTGCATAACACTTGTGTAACATTGTATAACACCTGCATAACATTGTATACCAGCTGTATGACACTTGTATAACACTGTGTATTACCTTCATAACACTGTATAACACCTGTATAATACTGTATAACACCTGCATAACACTGTATAACACTGTATAAAACCTGTAAAACACTGCATAACACCTGTATAACACTGCATAACACCTGTATAACACTGTAACACTGCATAACACCTGTATGACACTGTATAACACCTACATAACACTGTATAACACCTGTATAACTCTATATAACATCTGTACAACACTATATAACACTGCATAACACTTGTATAACACTTTATAGCATCTGTATAACTCTGTATAACACCTGTATTACACTGTATAACACCTGTATAACACTGCATAACACCTGTATAACACAGTGTAACACTGCATAACACCTGTATAACACTGTATAACACCTATATAACACTGTCTTACACCTGTATAACACGGTTTAACAGTTGCATAACACCTTGTTGTTCCCTGACAGAACCTGCTGTTCTACTCGGAAGGAGAGGCGAGCGCTAAACCCTCAGGGGTGATCATGCTGGAGGGGTGCTACTGTGAGAGACTCATCACCACCAACACCAACACCAAGAACAAGGACACGGACAAGCAGGTACGTGGCGCCAGGTTCTTGATGCCAGGTACGTGTGCCAGGTTCTTGATACCAGGTACGTGGTGCCAGGTTCTTGATACCAGATACGGGGCGCCAGGTTCTTGAGCCAAGGACTGGGACCTGGTCACTGACGTAATGATAATAATAATAATAATAATAATAATAATAATAATAATAATAATAATAATAATAATAATAATAATAATAACATTAATAATAAAATAATAATAATAATAAAATAATAATAATAATAATAAAATAATAATAATAAAAAATAATAAAATAATAATAATAATAATAATATATAATATATTAATTATTATTATTATTATTATTATTATTATTATTATTATTATTATTATTATTATTATTATTATTATTATTATCATCATCATCATCATTATTGGTACGTACTGTTTACACCAACAACGGCACATGGTTCCTGTTGACCTCTCCTCTTACCGTTGCCCCCAACAGTTCTGCTTTGCCATAACGTACCGCCGGGAGAACCAGCGTCAGTACGACCTGAAGGCGGAGACAGAGACGTCTTGCAAGACGTGGATCGACGTCATACGCCAAGCATCGTTTAACAAGTTACTGCTGCAGAAGGAGGAGCTGGAGCAGAAGCACTTGCATCTGTTGCATATTGTTGAGAGTGAGAAGACTGCTAAGTGGCAGTATACTCAGCAGTGTGAAGAACTGACCTCAGAGATCAAGAAGCTGAGGGCTGAGGTAAGTGGCAGTATACTGAGCTAAGTGGCAGGATACTCAGCAGTGTGAGGAACTGACCTAAGAGATCAAGAAGCTGAGGGCTGAGGTAAGTGGCAGTATACTGAGCTAAGTGGCAGTATACTCAGCAGTGTGAAGAACTGACCTCAGAGATCAAGAAGCTGAGGGCTGAGGTAAGTGGCAGTATACTGAGCTAAGTGGCAGTATACTCAGCAGTGTGAGGAACTGACCTCAGAGATCAAGAAGCTGAGGGCTGAGGTAAGTGGCAGTATACTGAGCTAAGTGGCAGTATACTGCAGTGTGAGAACTGACCCAGAGATCAAAACTGAGGTGAGGTCAGATAAGCTGGCAGTATACTCAGCAGTGTGAGGAACTGACCTCAGAGATCAAGAAGCTGAGGGCTGAGGTAAGTGGCAGTATACTCAGCAGTGTGAAGAACTGACCTCAGAGATCAAGAAGCTGAGGGCTGAGGTAAGTGGCAGTATACTGAGCTAAGTGGCAGTATACTGAGCTAAGTGGCAGTATACTCAGCAGTGTGAGGAACTGACCTCAGAGATCAAGAAGCTGAGGGCTGAGGTAAGTGGCAGTATGCTGAGCTAAGTGGCAGTATACTCAGCAGTGTGAGGAACTGACCTCAGAGATCAAGAAGCTGAGGGCTGAGGTAAGTGGCAGTATACTCAGCAGTGTGAAGAACTGACCTCAGAGATCAAGAAGCTGAGGGCTGAGGTAAGTGGCAGTATACTAGAGTGTAGGACTGACCTCAGAGTCAGAGCTGAGGGCTGAGGTAAGTGCAGTATACTCAGCAGTGTGAGGAACTGACCTCAGAGATCAAGAAGCTGAGGGCTGAGGTAAGTCAGTTGCAGCTATACTCAGCAGGGGAGGACTGACCTCAGAGATCAAGAGCTAGGGGAGAGTGGCAGTATACTCAGCAGTGTGAGGAACTGACCTCAGAGATCAAGAAGCTGAGGCTGAGGTAGTGCAGTATACTGAGCTAAGTGAGTATACTCAGCAGGTGAGGAACTGACCTCAGAGATCAAGAAGCTAGGCTGAGGAAGTGAGTATACTGAGGTAAGGCAGTATACTGAGCTAAGTGAGTATCTAGCAGTGAGAACTGACCTCAGAGATCAGAAGCTAGAGGCTGAGGTAAGTGGCAGTATACTGAGCTAAGTGGCAGTATACTGAGCTAAGCTGAATGCAGTATACTAGAGTGCTAGATGATGAGTAAGAAGCTGAGGGCTGAGGTAAGTGCAGTATACTGATAATGCTAGATACTGAGGCTAGTGGGCAGTATACTCAGCAGTGTGAAGAACTGACCTCAGAGATCAAGGCTGAGCTGAGGTAAGTGCAGTATACTGAGCTAAGTGGCAGTATACTGAGTAACTGATCAGAGTCAGAAGCTGAGGCTAAGTGGCAGTATACTAGCAGTGTGAGAACTGACTCAGAGATCAGAAGCTGAGGGCTGAGTAAGTGGCAGTATCTCAGATGTGAAGAACTGACCAGAGATCAAAAGCTGAGGCTGAGGTAAGTGGCAGTATACTGAGTAAGTGGCAGTATACTGAGCTAGTGCAGTATACTCAGCAGTGTGAGGAACTGACCATCAGAGATCAAGAGGCTAAGAGGGGTATCTGAGCTAAGTGGCAGTATACTGAGCTAAGTGGCAGTATACTCAGCAGTGTGAGGAACTGACCTCAGAGATCAAGAAGCTGAGGGCTGAGGCTGAGGTAAGTGGCAGTATACTCAGCAGTGTGAGGAACTGACCTCAGAGATCAAGAAGCTGAGGGCTGAGGTAAGTGGCAGTATACTCAGCAGTGTGAAGAACTGATCTCAGAGGTCAAGAAGCTGAGGGCTGAGGTAAGTGACAGTATACTCAGCAGTGTGAGGAACTGACCTCATAGATCAAGAAGCTGAGGGCTGAGGTAAGTGGCAGTATACTCAGCAGTGTGAGGAACTGACCTCAGAGATCAAGAAGCTGAGGGGTGATGTAAGTGGCAGTATACTCAGCAGTGTGAGGAACTGACCTCAGACAACAAGAAGCTGAGAGCTGAGGTAAGTTGCAGTATACTGAGCTAAGTGGCAGTATACTCAGCAGTGTGAAGAACTGACCTCAGAGATCAAGAAGCTGAGGGCTGAGGTAAGTGGCAGTATACTGAGCTAAGTGGCAGTATACTCAGCAGTGTGAGGAACTGACCTCAGAGATCAAGAAGCTGAGGGGCTGAGGTAAGTGGCAGTATACTGAGCTAGTGGCAGGCTATACTCAGCAGTGTGAAGAACTGACCCCAGAGATCAAGAAGCTGAGGGCTGAGTGTAGTGGCAGTATACTCGAGTGGAGGAACTGACCTCAGAGATCAAGAAGCTGAGGGCTGAGTAGGGCAGTATACTCAGCAGTGTGAGAACTGACCTCAGAGATCAAGAAGCTGAGGAGTGATAAATGAGCTAGTACATACTCAGCAGTGTGAGGAACTGACCTCAGAGATCAAGAAGCTGAGGGCTGAGGAAGTGGCAGTATACCATTGAGGAACTGACCTCAGAGTCAATACTGAGGCTGAGGTGGCAGTATACTCAGAGTGTGAGAACTGACCTCAGAGATCAAGAAGCTGAGGGCTGAGGTAAGTGGCAGTATACTGAGTTAAGCTAGAGCAGATGCTGGCTAAGTGGGCAGTATACTCAGCAGTGTGAGGAACTGACCTCAGAGATCAAGAAGCTGAGGGCTGAGGTAAGTGGCAGTATCTCAGCAGGTGAGGAGACCTCAGAGATCAAGCTGAGGCTGAGGTAAGTGGCAGTATACTCAGCAGTGTGAGGCACTGACCTCAGAGATCAAGAAGCTGAGGGCTGAGGTAAGTGGCAGTATACTCAGCAGTGTGAGGACTGACCTCAGAGATCAAGAAGCTGAGGGCTGAGGTAAGTGGCAGTATACTGAGCTAAGTGGCAGTATACTCAGCAGTGTGAGGAACTGACCTCAGAGATCAAGAAGCTGAGGGCTGAGGTAAGTGGCAGTATACTCAGCAGTGTGAGGAACTGACCTTAGATATCAAGAAGCTGAGGGCTGAGGTAAGTGGCAGTATACTTAGCTAAGTGGCAGTATACTCAGCAGTGTGAGGACTGACCTCAGAGATCAAGAAGCTCAGGGCTGAGGTAAGTGTTAGTATACTGAGGTAAGTGCTAGTATACTGAGGGAAGTGCTAGTATACTGAGGTAAGTGCTAGTATACTGAGGTAAGTGCTAGTATACTGAGGTAAGTGCTAGTATACTGAGGTAAGTGCTAGTATACTGAGGGAATTGCTATTATACTGAGATAAGTGCTAGTATACTGAGGTAAGTGCTAGTATAGTGAGGTAAGTGCTAGTATACTGAGGTAAGTGCTAGTATACTGAGGTAAGTGCTAGTATACTGAAATAAGTGCTAGTATACTGAGGTAAGTGCTAGTATACTGAGGGAATTGCTATTATACTGAGATAAGTGCTAGTATACTGAGGTAAGTGCTAGTATAGTGAGGTAAGTGCTAGTAAACTGAAGTAAGTGCTAGTATAGTGATGTAAGTGTTAGTATAGTGAGGTAATTGCTTGTATACTGTGGTAAGTGGCAGTATACTCAGCAGTGCGAGGAACTTACCTCAGTATATATCTCAGCATAAGTACACTGACAGATGTATATCTCAGCATTAGTACACTGACAGATGTATATCTCAGTATAAGTACACATACATGTGTATATCTTAGCATAAGTACACTGACAAGTGTATATATCAGCATAAGTACACTGACAGGTGTATATCTCAGCATAAGTACACTGACAGGTGTATATCTCAGCATAATTACACTGAAAGGTGTATATCTCAGCATAAGTACACTGACAGGTGTATATCTTAGCATAAGTACACTGACAGGTTTATATATAAGCATAAATACACTGACAGGTGTATATCTCAGTATAAGTACACTGACAGGTGTATATCTCTCAGTGTATCTATACTGAAGCCTTGTCAAAACCTCCTAATATATACTGAAAAGTCAGTATATCTTGTATATCCTCAGCGTAACTTCAAGTTATCACCCTATTACAATAATACACAGTCTATTAACACCCTATTACAATAATACCCAGTCTATTAACACCCTATTTCAATAATACCCAGTCTATTAACACCCTATTTCAATAAAACCCAACCTATTAACACCCTATTACAAAATACACAGTCTATTAACACCCTATTTAAATAATTCCCAGTCTATTAACACCCTATTTCAATAATACACAGTCTATTAACACCCTATTTCAATAAAACACAACCTATTAATACCCTATTACAATAATACCCAGTCAATTAACACCCTATTTCAATAATACACAGTCTATTAATACCCTATTTCAATAAAACACAACCTATTAACACCCTATTTCAATAATGCACAGTCTATTAACACCCTATTTCAATAATGCACAATCTATTAACACCCTATTTCAATAATACACAGTCTATTAACACCCTATTTCAATAATACACAGTCTATTAACACCCAATTTCAATAACACACAACCTATTAATATCCTATTTCAACAATACCCAGTCTATTACCACCCTATTTCAATAGCACAGTCTATTAACACCATATTTCAATAATAAACAACCTATTAACACACTATTTCAATAATACCCAGTCTATTATCACCCTATTTCAATAATACACAGTCTAATAACACCCTATTTCAATAATACACAACTTATTAACACCCTATTTCAATAATGCACAACCTATTACCACCCTATTACAATATTACACAGTCTATTAACACCCTATTTCTTTAATGCACAGTCTATTAACACCATATTTCAATAATACACAACCTATTAACACCCTATTTCAATAATACACAGTCTATTAACACCCTATTTCAATAATACCTAGTCTTTTAACACCCTATTTCAATAACACACAACCTAATAACACCCTATTTCAATAATACACAGTCAATTAACACCCTATTTCAATAATACACAACCTATTAACACACTATTTCAATAATACACAACCTATTAACACCTTATTTCAAAAATACTCAACCTATTAACACCCTATTTCAATAATTCACAACCTATTAACACCCCATTTCAATAATACACAACCTATTAACACCCTTTTTCAATAAAACACAACCTATTAACACCCTTTTTCAATATTACACAGTCTATTAACACCCTTTTCAATAATGCACAGTCTATTAACACCATATTTCAATAATACACAGTCTATTAACACCCTATTTCAATAATACACAGTCTATTAACACCCAATTTCAATACCACACAACCTATTAACACCCTATTTCAACAATACCAAGTCTATTAACACCCTATTTCAATAACACAGTCTATTAACACCATATTTCAATAATAAACAACCTATTAACACCCTATTTCAATAATACCCAGTCTATTATCACCCTATTTCAATAATACACAGTCTAATAACACCCTATTTCAATAATACACAACTTATTAACAACCTATTTCAATAATGCACAACCTATTACCACCCTATTACAATAATACACAGTCTATTAACACCCTATTTCAATAATGAACAGTCTATTAACACCATATTTCAAATACACACCTAATACACCTATTTCAATAATAAAGTCTATTACCACCCTATTTCAATACACACTATTAACACTATTTCAATATAACACAACCATAACACCTTATTCAATATACACAGTCTATTAACACCTATTTCAATAATCACACTATTAACACCCTATTTCAATAATACACTATTAACACCTATTTCAATAATCACTATTAACACCTATTTCAAATACACAACCTATTAACACCCTATTTCAATAAACACAACTATTAACACCCTTTTCAATATACACACTATTAACACCTTTTCAATAATACACCTATTAACACCTATTTCAATAAAACCTATTAACACCTATTAAATACAACTATTAACACCTATTTCAATATACACAACTATTAACACCCTATTTCAATAAACACCTATTAACACCTTTCAATAATAACACTATTACACCCTTTTCAATAATCAGTCTTTACACCATTTTCAATAAACACAATCTATTAACACCCTATTTCAATAATACACTATTACACCCTATTACAAATAACACTATTAACACCCTATTTCAATAATACAGTCTATTAACCCTATTTCAATAATACACAACCTATAACAACTTATTTCAATAATACACATTCATACACCCTATTCAATAATCATTCATTAACACCTATTAATAACCAACCTATAACACCTATTAAATACCATTAATAACATCACCTATTCAATAATCAGTCTATTAACACCCTATTTCAATAAACAATCTATTAACATCCTATTTCAATAATACACAGTCTATAACACCTATTTCAATAACACACTATTAACACCCTATTTCAATAATACAGTCTATTAACACCTATTTCAATAACACCAACCTATTAACACTATTTCAATAATACACATCATTAACACCCTATTTCAATAATACACAACCTATTAACACCCTATTTCAATAATTCACAACCTATTAACACCTATTTCAATAATACACAACCATTAACACCCTATTTCAATAAAACACAACCTATTAACACCTATTTCAATAATCACAGTCTATTAACACCCTTTTCAATAATGCACGTCTATTAACACCTATTTCAATAATAACAGTCTATTAACACCCTATTTCAATAATACACAGTCATTAACACCCATTCAATAACACACAACCTATTAACACCTATTTCAAAATACCAGTCTATTACACCTATTTCAATAAGCACCTATTAACACCTATTTCAATAATAAACACCTATTAACACATACCTATTTCAATAATACCAGCTATTACACCCTATTTCAATAATACACAGTCTAATAACACCTATTTCAATAATACACAACTTATTAACACCCTATTTCAATAATCACACTAATCACTATTACCACCTATTACAATTATACACACACTATTAACACCTATTTCATAATCCAGTCTATTAACACCTATTTCAATAAACACAACCTATTAACACCTATTTCAATAATACACAGTCATTAACACCTATTTCAATAATACCAGTCTATTAACACCCTATTTCAATAAACACAACCTATTAACACCTATTTCAATAAACAGCAATATAACACCCTATTTCAATAATACACAATCCATTAACACCTATTTCAATATACACACTATTAACACCCTATTTCAAAATAATCAGCTATTAACACCCTATTTCAATAATCACACTATTAACACCCTATTTCAATAATACACAACTATTAACACCTATTTCAATAAACACAACCTATTAACACCTTTTTCAATATCACAGTCCATTAACACCCTTTTCAATAATCACAGTCTATTAACACCTATTTCAATAATACACACTATTAACACTATTTCAATAAACACATCTATTAACACCCATTTCAATAACATCTATAACACCCTTTTCAAAATACCAACTATAACACCTATTTCAATAACAGTCATTAACACCTATTTCAATAAAACACTATTAACACCCTATTTCAATAATAATCTATTAACCATTAAACCCCATTACCACCCTATTACAATAATACACAGTCTATTAACACCCTATTTCAATAATGAACAGTCTATTAACACCATATTTCAATAATACACAACCTAATAACACCCTATTTCAATAATACACAGTCTATTACCACCCTATTTCAATAATACACAGTCTATTAACACCCTATTTCAATATAACACAACCTATTAACACCTTATTACAATAATACACAGTCTATTAACACCCTATTTCAATAATGCACAGTCTATTAACACCCTATTTCAATAATACACAGTCTATTAACATCCTATTTCAATAATACCTAGTCTATTAACACCCTATTTCAATAACACACAACCTATTAACACCCTATTTCAATAATACACAGTCAATTAACACCCTATTTCAATTATACACAACCTATTAACACACTATTTCAATAATACACAACCTATTAACACCCTATTTCAATAATACACAACCTATTAACACCCTATTTCAATTAATTCACAACCTATTAACACCATATTTCAATAATACACAACCTATTAACACCCTATTTCAATAAAACACAACCTATTAACACCCTTTTTCAATAATACACAGTCTATTAACACCCTTTTCAATAATGCACAGTCTATTAACACCCTATTTCAATAATACACAGTCTATTAACACCCTATTTCAATAATACACAGTCTATTAACACAATTTCAATAACACACAACCTATTAAATCCTATTTCACAATACCAGTCTATTACACCCTATTTCAATACACATCTATTAACACCCTATTTCAATAACACGCAACCTATTAACACCCTATTTCAATAATACACATTCCATTAACACCCTATTTCAATAATACACAGTCTATTAACACCCTATTTTAATAATACACATCCCCAAAACATCCTTAAAATTTACCACCCCAGGAGTTACTAAAACTCCCCAATTTTCTCCCCTACCCTGCAGCTGTGCACCCTGAAGAAGGAGTGGCGGGTCGTACCATCAAGAAGACTGGAAGATCTCTCTGAAGACTCTGAGGAGATCAAGAAGATCAAGAAGGTTCAGAGTTTCTTCAGAGGCTGGCTGTGTCGCAGAAGGTGGAAGCAAATTGTTGAGGAGTATATCAGGTCGCCACACGCAGAGAGCATGAGGAAGAGGAACAGGTGAGGCAGTAGGTGAGGCCATAGATGATGCAGTAGGTGATGCAGTAAATGATGAAGTAGATGATGCAGTAGATGATGCAGTTGATGATGCAGTAGGTGATGCAGTAGGTGATACAGTTGAGGATGCAGTAGGGGATGCAGTAGGTGATGCAGTAGGTGATGCAGTCGATGATGCAGTAGGAGATGCAGTAGATGATGCAGTAGGTGGTGCAGAAGATGATGCAGTAGGTGATTCAGTAGGTGATGCAGTTGATGATGCAGTAGGAGATGCAGTAGGTGATGCAGTAGATGATGCAGTAGGTGTGCAGAAGATGATGCAGTAGGTGATGCAGTAGGTGATGCAGTAGATGATGCAGTAGATGATGCAGTAGGTGATGCAGTAGATGATGCAGTAGGTGGTGCAGTAGATGATGCAGTAGGTGATGCAGTAGATGATGCAGTAGATGATGCAGTAGATGATGCAGTAGATGATGCAGTAGGTGATGCAGTAGATGATGCAGTAGGTGATGCAGTAGGTGATGCAGTAGGTT